>JAUELF010071965.1:0-16323 GCA_031471495.1 Clinocardium nuttallii | reverse complement strand
ATGTTCAGAGAGTGAGAGAGAGTGAGAGAGAGAGAGAGAGTGAGAATGATAGAGAGAGTGAGAGAGAGAATGAGAGAGAGAGAGAGAGAGAGTGAGAGAGAGATATCCATATAGAGAGAGTGAGAGAGAGAGAGTGAGATATATACATATATATATATATAGAGAGAGAAAGTGAGGTGAGAGTGAGAGAGAGTGAGAGTGAGAGTGAGAGAGAGAGAGAGAGAGAGAGAGAGAGTGAGAGATAGTGAGAGAGAGAGAGAGAGACTGACAGACAGACATCCAGATAGAGAGAGAGATACAGACATAGAGAGAGACAGATAATTAGAGAGAGAGAGACAGACATATACAGAAAGAGAGAGACAGAGACAGAGACAGAGAGACAGAGAGAGAGAGAGAGAGAGAGAGAACGAGAGAGAGAGAGAGACAGAGAGAGAACGAGAGAGAGATAGAGAGAGACATAGAGAGAACGAGAGAGAGATAGGGGTTCACATCGACATGTGTAAATGACGTCCTGAAGTTAAATCATATTTCAAAGAAGTCAAATTTCAATAAAGTCAGATCATATTTCAAAGAAGTCAAATTTCAATAAAGTCAGATCATATTTCAATGAAGTCAAATTTTATTTCGGTGACGTTATTACAATATTTGGTACTATAGGTGACGCACTGTGTTCGCTCGTGAATGAATTAGCGCCAGAAAGTGTGCAAGTATGTATTCAATATTTACATTTAATATATGACATTATGTTTTATTTATTTCAGGTTTCATACTACAGTATGTTGTTGAACAAACTTCGTGGAAATTCAAGGAAGAATACAGCATCCCCTTTACCTCATTATGACAACATTCTACTTCATAGCCAATCCAATACAGTTCTATGAGTTTGTGTACGCAAAGGAGACAACTCATTGCATAAACAATACCCATTGGGAAGTCGGTTCTTGGACATCAAATATATTTACATGGACTTTGGTTTGCTTAATTGATTGGTGTTTTACGCCAATTTCAACAATTTCAGTTATATCACGGCGTTTACTAAATAAACTTCCAGTACTACTAATCCATGTATTGACTTATTACTTTATATTCACAATATTATTATTTGTTATCAAGTATCGGCGGGTGACCCGGGTTTGATCCCCAGTCGCAGCACTTCAGTCATGATGGAGTGCCTTTGGACAAGGCACATTTTCTAACCTAACACCGGTTTGTTTACACAGGGACCATGAATAAGGGAACTGTCGCCGTGATATAACTGGAATAATGTTGAAAACGGCGTAAACCCGCAAATAAAAAAAAATCAAATATCGGTGATAAACCTTCTGAACACCTTCAAGGGTTATCTGTTATCTCGAACATAGTACATGTAATGCGTCTCGTGTCATTAACCTATATCCTGCTGATAGTAGTGATAGCTGAACATATCATGTGCCTGTTTGTGCAATAACCCAGCGCACAAAAAAGAAGACATTTCTATCATTTTGTTTAAAGCCTATGGTCTGACCCGTGGACAAAACCTCGACCACAACACCCGAGGCCGACGGTTTTACTTACACAAGCACATTATTTAAGTCACCATGGGCTGTACCACGAATGGGTTCAACAAACCTTGATTGCACATTTTACACAATGCATTGTTTCCAAATTAGACAGAAGAGGCATTTGAGGAAATATTCAAGTCATGGCCAGATCGCTGCATTTCAAGAAGAACAACAACCGGATGACGAGGTGAGAACAATATAACTATCTATATCTTATCTATTCGGAAAAACTACGGTTTAAGCACACTGTTCATACCTGTCAACAAAATAAAAGTACATCGTGTAGTCACAACTACGGTTACATGCGTCGTCAACGTTGGATGCTTAACCGCAATATTCATGCCCTTAGTTAATGTGTATTGTTTTAATTGTATCAGTTTTGCTATACCATGTCTGCTGAAAAAGGGGGACGTAACGGGTTTTTTGGCTTATGGAATCTGATGTGTGATAATTTGCATGTTATCATACTCGTTGTACATGTTATTATGTACCTTTATAAGTTCGTTTTATTCACCATTGTCAGCGATTTAGTTATATCATAGCGTTCTCTTGGTAATTTACCACTAGTATCGGTGTTGTGTATGCTTATCCATATCCATGCAAAGAGATATATTTGGTCCGGACGTGGATCGAACCTTGATATCCCAACGCTGAAACGAACGACCACTGGTGCGCACATGAGAGTACTTTATACCAGACTACTGGTAAGAGACTGTTCGGAGCAGTCATGGCGGATTGCCCGTTGGCTAGGTACAATAAGTATGCAATTGTTTTCATCAATGTTCATAAATCATATTACGAATTGTTTTATATGTGTTTTCTTACAACGTTGGGCACATGTTTACTGTGTGTTTAGAATAGCAGTATGAAATGTCCTTTGCTGTTCTGATAGTGCTACATATAATAAAACCGTCATACATTTCCAAAGTTCCAGGCAAAATAATAAAGTAAAGGCAAGTATAGACCAGATGTAAAAGCTCATTACACAACTTTGATATCAATGCTGATAACGAAACAAATTATTTAAAACAACTTTTAAGGTATGATTTGATCAATATTAAACAGGTTTAAGCTTATTTTAATTGATTGAAGGGTATTACATACGACTTCGCATTAGTAAGCGGACTCGTTGATATTTATATCGGTGTACGGCACCCACATAATAAAGTATATGCAAGTAAAGGCTTGTTGTTAAACGTCACACCACGATTGTGATGATTGTATGCTGATAGCGACATTGAATTGTTTATACTACTTAACCTTTCGCAAAGTGAACGGTTTACAGTTATATACAGGTATGCTTTAATTATTATTAAACATGTTTAGGCTTTCTAAATTTATTGAAAGATACTTAAGATCGCTTCTTATTTGCTACTCACACATTACACTACTCGTTTATAATTATGTGGTGTACGGCGTTTTTAACAATTTGTAAGGAATATCAAGTCCCCATAAACTAATTTATGGACCTTTAATGATTAACACGTACCGGGCTACGACTATTTAGGTGATCGGAACATGCGTCCTCATATACCTGCCGGCTTGGTGGTGAATTTGAAGAGCGGCCGCCGCGTGTGAAGAAGGTTGTGGGTACGATCCCCGATTGGGTCATACCAAACACGTTAACAAATGTTGTAGTCATTGATTCTCTCTATGGCGTTCTGGGTTGCCGGGTAAGCATTACATCTGACTGACTGGAATAAGGATAAAAGGATCAGTGATAATGGTAACTAACCCAGAACACACCGTGATACAACAACTAAAATGCTGAAAACGGCGAAAAACAGGACAAAAATAATAAATCATATACGTCCAACCGATCTACCATGGCAGCTTACTTTTTATGTTAGTAATTAACTAAACGCTGTTCATGATTTCACGTGAACGATACATGTTTTTGATTTTCTTATATTTGAGCCAAGAAAAGTGAGGTGATATGTATCCATGTCAATATTTAGGGCCATGGTACAGGCAATGTGGAGTTATCACTGACAAGCTTTTTGCGTTCAGAATTTCACTGTGACCTGTACAATGACCTAAACGATAGACATGTTAACCTTAACATCAAAAGTGGTCATTAACTGGACAGGCTCAACCCGCAAGTTAAGGATGAGGATAATAATTTCATGCATTATTTAGTTATTACTCAGACAAGCTTGGTCACTGCGACATTGACCTTTCACCCTATGACCTCACAATAGGGGTCATGTACTTGTTACGTCAAGCATCTAATTCTAGTTTGAGGGTCAAGGGTGCAGGCAATGTTGAATAATCTCTCGAACAAGCTTTTCACGTTCAAGGACACTGCAATTTCGATCCGATGGCCTGAAAAGCAATAAGGGTCACCTGCTGGTAAAACCCGCCAACGTGTCAAGTTTGAAGGCAGTGGGTGCAGACAGTGTCGGGTTATCATTCGGACCAGCTTTGCACATTCAAGGGCATGGTGACCTTGACCTTTTGCCCAAATAACCCCAAATATAATAGGGGTCATCTTCCTGTCACCCCCAGCGTGCATGTCCAGTTTGTGGCTTTGGGTGCAGGCATTGTCAAGATATCATTCGGACAAGCTTTCTAAGTTTAATATGACAATAACATTGACAGTGACCTTATTATTTAACCGTGTGACCACAAAAGCAATTGGGTTCATGTACTAGTCACCCTTAACATCTATGTCAAGTTCGAGTCCCGAAGGTCCAGGCATTGTTGAGTTATCACTTGGACACGCTTTTCACATTAATGTCAACTGTGACATTAACCTTTGACCAAGTGTCCCTAAAACCAAGATGGGTCATTTACTGTTCAGGCCAAGTCTTAATTTCGAATTTGCGGTCCATGGGTCCTAGCAATGTCGTATTATCACTCGGACAAGCTGTCCACGTGCTGAGTTATGTAAATTTTATTAACAACAAACAAAACAACCTTGTAGCGTACGTTCTAACAACCCGAGCCATAGTCTAATGATATTCACGTCACATTATTACTTCAGTAACTACTAAGGTATTTACAAACAAAGCAAACGCTATAATTATACCAGAACAGGTTTTGTGTATGTTTAATCGATTTTTCACGACGTGCCATCTATAATAGACATACAAAACACTGTACTACGAATTAACATTGTTTCATAATACTGGACTTAAATCCCAAGTGGAAGAGATTCTTGCAATATAAAAACGGGTGTGCCATAGCGCACGAGTTTTTATATGCAATAATCTCTATCACAAGGGTTTTAATTCCCAAATCATGAAAACAATGTTTGTTGAACTATATATTATATACTCGGCGATAATTTTCATTTTTAAACGACAATACCTCTGCGCAGCTCATTTATCGGAGATATCTGAATGACGCAATCTGCCAGTTTTGCGGTGACGTCACTACGCACCGACAAATGTGTACATTGATTGAAATAAATGTGTTATGTCGATTCAAGCTCTTACTTGCGGATTTAAAATTGCAAGTGTTGATTATTTAACTGTTCATCATGGACATAAAGTGTTAAGTACTGAAAATGGAGCTTAAACATGTTTAACAATGAGTTTATTCAAAAAGTTAGAGATTAAAAAAATTAGTTCCGTAAATCCGGCTAGTGAGCTATATATATTATCATTGAGTAAATAATATATGTTTGTAAACACTGTTATATAAAAAACACACAAACACATTGGGTGTATACGCCACCGATATGTATATACATATATTCACATACAGTGACATGACATATGGCTTTACATAATCTGTAATGGTGCTGTCTTTTGTCCAATGTTTTCAAAATATATCTCTTCCTCAAACAATGTGATATTATCTATTAACGTTTATGTGTTTATTTTCAATCTTTCAGAGGTGACAATATCAGGACCTGATTTGACCAAAATGGTTATCCTTGCTCATAGTGGTTCGTATCATTATTATTACATATACACCTTGACAAGACATATCGATCCATATGTGTCAACGACTCTGTTATGGCTGATATCATTCAAGTATTAAACATATTTTAATTATTTAAGTAAAATCGTCATTCCCGGCTCGGTTGGTACCTATTAAGGAAATGCAAGAAATAACTGGAAGAACAGCAAGAAAGCAATTTTATTACTATTTAAAGCACTATATATTCACACACTTAGTATGTATACATTGTGTATATCTCATTGAACTCGGCGTGTTTTTATAACAGTTATATACATTGATCTCACTAAGAGTTGTAAATGATACCTATCCTTTAAATACATTCTGGAAGGAAAATCTACATGAATGGCTTCGTCTTTAAAATACTGAGAAAAGTATAATTCGTGAGTGTCTGCTCTTGTGTATTTTATTTTTAGAAAAGTCAATCTGAACTTTTTTACCTGTATTTCTACCCTCTGGATAGAAATGCCACTTTAAACAAAATCATTTTCCTATCTCTTTCTCTTTTACATAACGTCTATTCTCAAGTTCATCGAGTTCTTCGAAAGAGGGTATCCGAATCCTGGTAAGAATTGGAATAATGACTTTAAGGTGTGCTCTCTTAAAGTCAAAGATGACGGGACCGGGGGCTCTTTTTTAAGATTTCGAAACCGGGTGTCGCGAGTTCGATCTCCAGTCGCGGCACTATGGTCATTGTGGAGTGCCCTTGGGCAAGGCACATTTTCTAGCCTAGTACTGGTTTGTTTACCCAGGGATCATGAATAATTAAATTTAAATGCACGCTAAATGACCTTAGTGTCGCCGTAAAACAAACTGTAGACGGCATTTTGATAATGATTTATCGACCTTAAAAGGTTAATCAAATACACTTTACAACAAACACGACTGTCCTGGTCTTATTTCAGTTGAAAGATCAATATATATTTTAACTACAGAACGGGCGATTTTAGCATATACCTTTTTACAAGGAGTACAGAAAATAAACAGACCTTGATTCGTGTCATATCAAAATTTAAAAAAAGAAAGTCAATTTATAACAGCATAGCCAAAATACTCATATGTTTCTACATTTTCTGTTTATTCGAAACAAAACAAACAAACCACATTGGTAGATTCATTGTGTTGCCTTTTTTTAAATAAGATATATCATGGTTTTAAATTAACACATTTATTTTATGAAACAGAAACAGTTTTGTTATTTTGTCTTATTTGTTAGGAATACAAATATAATGGACAGTGTCTACTTCATAGTAAGTAAGTAGGCGGTCCGTCTAGCATGATACAATGAAACATCTAAAACATGTTCCATTTTCAGATGATTTTCACCCGCCTAGAACGGAATTCGAACCCGGGTCGCACGTGTTGCCACAAACACCACTTTATTTCCCTTTTTAGTGGCTATGACAGCCCCGTTTCAGGCCATCGTCGACAAAACGGGATGAACTTGAGACAACGTTGGGGAACGTCATTGGAAAACTTGACAGGCCGTGATTGCCGTGGCCGCCGGGCCAGACTTTTAAAATTTCTAAAGTTTTGCCACGGCAGTCACAGTGCAAATGAGAAACCTAGTAGGCGGTAGTAAAACGGGTTGAACGCAACAAAACGTGACAGTCCGTAATAGGCCGTTACAAAACTTGGAGACGGTCCGTAGTGGAACGAGAAGCATGGGTTATCCCCGGCATCTCACGGTCCTTTCAAGTTATGTCACGGTCAATCATTGCGCGTTCGACGGTTTGGGACCCGGCGCATTGCGTTGTACTACCGTCTGACACGTCCCGTCATGGGGTGTCTCATCGTGTGACGGTTTATTGGCCAAGCGCGCTCCGGCGTGATGCGTTCTACTACCGTCTGACACGGCGCACAGTCTGAGACGGAGTTTACACTAGCCTGGCTAGGCAGAGGGCTTCATTTGAGTCTTAGCAATCGACGACACATTACTGCATTTACACTACGAAGAAAGAAGACGAAGCCTCAAAGAAAGAAAGTCAAGCTATGCAACCGAAGAAGCCAAAATACATAGGTAAGCCCCCGTCCTGCATACCACCACCACCAGTAGGGGAGCAGTAGCAGCCTGAAGATACTCGCCGTTTACTGCCGCCAGATGAAGAGAAGAGTGCTGCTGCTACTGCTGACCCGGTACCAGAATGTAACATTAACCTTCGAAATACGGGCAGCCTCCATGGTAGACACTAACTTATCAGAGGATGATA
Organism: Clinocardium nuttallii; assembly: GCA_031471495.1. Lineage (NCBI taxonomy): Eukaryota > Metazoa > Mollusca > Bivalvia > Cardiida > Cardiidae > Clinocardium > Clinocardium nuttallii. The sequence continues at coordinate 8,663 of JAUELF010071965.1, read as the reverse complement.
ATAAGCTCACCAATGACTTCCTACTGCAGAATCCGACGCTGTACTCCAAGGGCCGGCTGGATAAAAAGACGCAGCGGCGAAAAACAGACTGGACGGCCTGCTGCAATCTGGAATATCCTCTCTGCAACTGCTGCTAGCATTCTCTTTGTTGACGCAAAGACTTGGTGTATGCACCCAGCAAACATGCAAACACAAACCTGTCTTCATCTGGGGCATTAATGATGTTGTCTAGTCGAAATATCAGGATTCAATGATTGCTATTGGTTGGACTGCCTTCTTTTTTAACCGTAGGGTTAAACTGTTCTAATCCATCTTTCATCCGTAGAAGGCCTTGTCAGAACTTGAAAAACGTGTCAGATCTTGACCAGAACGTGAGAAACGTAGCAGTCGTAGCAGACCGCGGGCCAAACCGTAGTGCGCCCTGGACTCGGCACCGTTTCCTCTTACGGCCCTTTACGGAAACACCTTGAATAAACGTGCCAGGGCGTAACACGTCGAAGCCGAAACATAGTGTAAACGAAGAATAGAAATATACTTTTCATTGTGTAATCCCAATATTTCAACGGCTTTTTGGAATTTCATTCTAATTCAAATCCATGTTTCGTTTGATAGCCAAACGAATTGCCGTTTCAAAACCGTTTAATCGAGATAAAAAGATACGGTTGGAAGTGTTATTGACTACTCTTTATCAGAGGGACCAGAACTCACCATCATGCTTTTAATTCTTTGTATTATTGCCGGATAAAAAACTTTGCATGAAGAGGTTAAGTAATATACTATCTTTCCTCTGCATACGACATTTTAATGACGGCCACAAATGAGACTGATATGCAGGACATGCTAGACTTTATTCAAAATTGGTGCCCCAAAGCGTTATTTCGTAAACATAACAAAAACGTATGTAATAAGAAATAAAGGCATGGAAAGGAGACATTTTTAATATAGTTTAAGTATCCATTTTACACATTTCTTTTAAATATTAGGAGTTTATTTTCAGGAAAACGTTACTCATGATAGTGCCATTGATCTGCTGGGATCAGGTATTTAATGAATAAACAATAATAAGAAAATTAGTTACAAAACATGTAGTAAATTAAACAATTCATGTGTCGTACCAGTGACATATTATTATTCAGGGTTAACGGGATTTATTCAAAGTCATCGGAAAATCGATAACTTCCACAGTATTTATTTCGTGTGCATATATTTGTGACAATTGATGACTGAAACTGGTCGATGTACATGGAAACACAGATAAAATGTTAATTTGGTGTAGTGTAACTGGGAATAGAGTTATTCAAATATCGATGACGCTCGACCTACGAAATATTTTCAGACATCAGAAGTTAAATATTGTTTGCGAAGTTTGAATGTTTAGATATTTTCTTTTCTTTACTTTCTGCTTTCTTTATATTGTGTTTACCATATCTCTAAATTGTGTTAAGCATGGTGTCTTTTAGCCCCTGCGAGGCCGGTGTTTTTATTGTTGATGTTTGTTTTTGTATAATATGTACATACACTTTTAATACTAATCAGTTGTTGCAGTCAATCTCAATCTCTTTTGAAATCTCCCCTTTGATCTCTCCCATTTTAACTCTAACCTAATTACATCTCTCTGTATGAATGTATGTCTGTGTCTCTCTCTATATATATAGTTCAATCTCTCTCTCTCTCTTTGTCGAATGTTACTGATTATGTGTCCATTTGTCTGTCTCTTTCGTTCTCTATCGCCGTATATATTATATATATATATATATAAACGTATATATGTTTATATATCTCCACATGGAAATATTTATTTATATATCATATATATATCTTTATCTTGTTGTCTCATTGCAACTCATTTTCTTAATCATGTTTGGGAATTTCAGATATACGTATATGTTGGAGAGTCCTGCATTTGTAATGACAGTTATGTTAGCTTAGATTTATACATGTCTGTCTGTGAGTCTCTTTCTCGTTCAATCTTGTAGTATCTCTCTCAGACTTTGTCTCGATTATTTATTTCCAAATGTCTTTTTATTTCAGATGATTGGATAATGTGGATTTTTCGCTGGGGTATGTTTAATCCCTCTTCACCATTTTCAATATTGGTCTGTATCTCTTTATTTATCTCTCTCCTTCCCTCTCTCACCCTCACCCTCACTCTATCTGTGCAAGTGTGTGTCTATTTCTCTTATTCTTTCTCACTCTCATTTCTATCTTTCTATCTCCCCTCTCAAAAAACAATACATATTTTCTCTCGCTATCTGTGATCTCTCTCTTTCTCACCATTCTAACTAACTCTCTTCATCTTGCTTCATCTCTTCTTTCTCTGAGAAAGAAGTATCGTGATATTACTTCCGGAATTAAGAACCACACATGCTTAATTTCATGTCTTCCACTTTGGTTACTGATATATATTCAACTTAGCTATTCCTATTAAGAATTATCCTTGTTCCACTGATTCATAATCTGCTTCTATAAATTTTCAGACCACAATTGAAATAATAAGCTTGGAAAATACAACAGATTGTTTAAAATAAAATATCAACAACAAATAATTCTGCCTATGGCACATCTTGTATATTTGGTCTTTATATAAGTGTTGAAGATAGTACTAGTACTAAACGAGTTGACATTGCATGTTTGAAACTATTCTTTGCCGTATATAACTATGTCTCTAATGCTGTTCACTCTCTATATATTAGGTATTGATCGGATCATTAAGTGTTTAGAACACAGTCTCCGGCAACCACCCGTAAGTTTCTTCTTCCATTCATTCATGTTGGCTTCCTATTCAAGTGTTTAAAAGTCATATATATATATATATATATTTATTTATACGTATAATGTAATAGTAAACATGAAATTAATGGTAAATTTCTTAAACTTAACATGTTATATATATTATGGTGGAATATTACTGCCGTAAGATGACCACTTACTTGATGACCACTTACTTGATGACCACTTACTTGATGACCACTTACTGTTTTGTACAATGTAAACAAGTTAGGGTTAACTCTTATTGACATTATATCAGGCGAAATATGTGCCCGTTTGAACCCACCTGTACTTTTTTCATAGAATTCATGTTTCAATTACATATTATACATAACAGAAACAGAAACCATTGATAAACCTGTATTCTACGGCACCAAATGAAGTTTGCAGGGAAATTCTACAAAACAAATTAGTCGATCAGTTTGACCTCCGAGTACACAATAAAGGGGACAGCGTCACAAGCGAAGTTTTCGTCGTATACGTAGTTAAGACTGGTAGATTGGACGGTTGTATCAATTCCCAACTCAAATATTCCCCTGGTAACACTTTAATTACTAAATGAGTGAGTCTGTATTCGTCATCAATATTTTCAAAGTTGAACCCTGCAATGCCATTGTATAGTGTTATTTTTAACGTTGACGAAACGTTATAATTGAATGTAGATTTGAATACGAACCTTTATATGGACCGAAAAATTCATCTTGTTTTAGGAAGGGGGCGAGGACTATCTTAACTGGTTTGATATATTGCGTTGGTCTTCGTTATAAGAACGCTTTTTAAAATACAGATATGTACGATGAGACCATCGAAATATATTATAAAACGTAATGGTTTGTATCCCGAAATCAAGTCAGCTTCTTGCTTATGTAGACAACCATATTGATTTCAATTCCTATATAAGTGTCGTTTGAAATATTATTTAGTTATATCACAGTGGAAACATCCTTTCCAATTGAACACAGTTTTCAAGTGAATAACCTTTCGTTAAATACATATAATGACAGCAAAAGCTTTTCTTACTCAAACCTTAACGCTAACATGTTTAAATGTATGTGACCGAATATCAAAATCAGCATTGAAGTTGGATTTTTTCAGGACATCCTTCGAAAAAGATACTTATCTTGTTTGAAGATTCCCCACTTTCTATAAACAGCAACAATGGAATGGTTGATGCTATTGAGAGAAGTGATGCGCATTACATAACGTGTCTACAATACACTTCGACGCACAGAGAGCTATGGAATACTGACGAAAATAGTGACTGTCTGAAAAATATAAACGATAGACTTCATCACCTTACGACGAAAACTTCACTTAAAACAACTGTTATTAGATTCTTCTTATTTTTTTTAAAATTAATGCTAAGCAAGTTTCCAGCTAATTGTAATCACGCTCGATAATTTCTTCTTGAAGACTTAATCTGTACTCGCACCATTTGTGTTTAAACATTCCTTCAGGCAGGACCCGCTCAGCAAGGGACTTGATCCAGGGATTTTGACACTAGAGGCCGACACTCTATCTCTGCACCACTGACGGGTATGGTACAGTAGACATACTAACTTTACTTAAAGGAAACATTACATAAGCCACTTAATTGATAAACAATTTGAAAGACTCGGTATGGTATAAAGTATTAAGAGTCTTTTAATGAATGTATGATTAGAAGGACAATTGAAGTGAGAACAAACTTTGTGCGATTTATTCTTCATACAATTGTTTTTATTGTGCTGTCAAAGTATAACATTTCATTTGAAAATTTAATTAAAAGGCGATTATAAGCCCTTATGCCTTTTAGAAAAGGATATTCCTGGTTTGTTATCGTATTTATTTAAGACACCAATGAGTTTTATGAAAAAATCGCATGTAATATTCACCTTGCCATTTGTGGTTATTTAATAACGCATGTAATAAGGAAACAAATGTTAAAGGATTATCTATGTCTCTCTTACTAAAGAGTCTGATTTGTGTAGCTTTACATATTTTATTTCGTATTGCATTTTGCAATTTTAAAAGAGGTTCGGTGAGAGACAACGTTAACTGCTCTTTTTGTCAAAATTGACATTTCGATGCTTTTATATATTCTATGTATTCACGACATGATAAATATTACAGAAATGACTTAAAAACCGTGTAAACTATAACACGATTGTAAAAGTATTGTTAATCAAAAGTACTGATTCTTCAATTGCAAAACTGTTGTAAGTCTTACAATTAGGAAAATCATAAACTTGAAATAGTATTAATTGCAAGACTATTGTAAGTATTAGGTATATGATACATGTATTAGCCTATCCGTGGAATAAGGTAAACATTGTTTATTCGAGGCGTAAATGCAGACATGTATCAACAAACTGCTTGGTGAAATCCTTCATTTTTTATAATGAACTATCTTTATATGTTTCCACATGTAGTAACAAAAGGAGATGTCTGCTTATTTATTAAAACAGGTGTTTGAAACTTGTAAGCGTCAATAGCATTATTCTCAAACAAATAATTCAAAGATGTAAACCGACCTTCTAAATAAGTATGTAATAAAATGGTTAGTACTGCACAATCATCGTTGGATCGAGTTCTTTGATTGACGTGGCCGAGCTTTCGAGGCTTCGTTCGCCAACAAGTTCCAACGATGATTTCACAGTACAGGGTCAATAACCTTTTTATTGCATACTCATTTAGTTTACACTGTGAAATTTGCTTTCGAAATCGAAACAATCTGTTTGTTTACATGTGTAGTCATTTGTTGTTGAAACTGCCGTTTGGAAAGATATATTATAAAGGTTGCGTAATTTCTTTAAAGTACATCATGCACGTGCATAATCAACATTTTAGACGCGCGGTTATCCGGTCAAAATCGTACTGTAAGCATGAGGCAGTAAGAAATTGACCATGACCAGTATATGGTAATTTAACTTTATAAACATACGAGAGCATTAAAAATGATATTTAGGTCAGCTTTGTTTGTTTACATATAATGAAGTCCCTTGCGTGCTAATTTTTCGCATGTCCTTATCTACGGTCATGATCATTCCTTGACAGCGGTCATAATCGAAAAATCATGACAACTTACTCCAATGCAACGTGAGCAGTATGGAAGTATGAACAAATTATCAATTCAGACTTATATCGTAACTCCCCTTTTCAAAATAAAACTTCAATGCAAATACATATATCGCTGAACTTCCATCTACAAGGCTGTTAACAATGCAATTGAGCCAATATTTCATCATAATTGACCATTCGAAACAAATATGCAAACACATAAATAGCGTAAAGGGCTTATTTCCATGAAACATGGAATTCAATGCAAACTGTCACCGAGCCAATTTCCCATATGCATCCAGATGCCTCTAGGATTTTTGAGGAATAATTCAATCACACAAAAACATGTATCATGTGAATAATCTATTAACCGATTCCAGTTAGATCACACATCGTGACAATAATCCACCAATAACAAGCAAACATAGACCACGAACATTTGACAGGGCGCCTTAATAGAACACATATAGCAACTATAGAATTTATAAAACGATAATTCCAATAGTTCACATTACCTTTCAAGTCAACCAATATTTTAAACAGCACCCACCAACATTACTTCGGCCAATAATATGTGATTTCAAACTTATAATAATATCACGCAAAAATATATTGCAAGTAGTTTTGACCGTAACATAGGGCTATACCAAGCGCTATTTCACCAATGTTTTACGAATATATGAAATAATTTCCATCAGATTCAAAGATAATTGTTTTGCGCCTGCGACGCCCTTCAGACAAATAAATGAAAAATAAATTGCCTACACGAGGTGTATAAACCACTAAGGAAACATGTAATATTTGAAATGAACGACAATGAATAGAACTGAAGGGAACAAGATAGGTTTTCAATTCTGCACAGTCACTGTAAACGGTTTTGACCCTTAATGCTCAAAACGTATTAAACGCACGAGTTGGTAATGAGTCAAAATGCGATCAAATTGTTTGGGATTATAATTTAGATAATTGTACGCTGTTTTTAGATTGAAGCTTTTTGTGAGTGGTCAAATCGTGCACCTCTCGCTGTAACAACAAATGAATTCCAACCACCGGCAACAAAGGACGATAATTCTGGAAATGTTAGCCATTTCGTAAAGTGGAATCATGATTTACGCAAAGAGTTTGAAGTAAGCTGAAGACAGGAATTGTATTGTAATTAAACATAATTATTATTATATTAAAATGTACATTAACCTTTAGGTAATAAGCCAGGTATGCAACTTTACAAGCACTAATAATCTGACAGAGGTTGAATTGAAATCAAAGACATGTATCGAAATTTGTGTAGCTAAATACCCTTCTCGCGAATCCGCTGTGGTTTGTGATTTGGAACCAGGTGTCCTGGTTCCGATGTCCTGGTTCCGATCCTAAGTCCCGGCGATCATGATGGAGCGTATTCCTTTGTTTATATAATTAACTTGGGGTTTGGACACCTGTGGACACTGGCTCCACCTTATTATAACTAAACATTGCTATACCGTTAAGCAAATGCTAGTATTCCTGGAATTAACCATATTGTCTGCTTAAATATTCTAATGGTATATATAAATTAATCAATTTCGACGCGACTATGCTATGTCTTTGAAGGGTGGAATTCTATATTAGGAGCTTTCTAATTTAAATCTCAAATGTGATGCTGGGTCCATAAAGTAAATTTTGAATGTTGAAAATTCGCATTTAACAAGCTAGTCTGTTTTCGCGAGTTTGTTAATGGCGGTTTAGATTATGATTGATGTTTAATGATTAATGGATAACCAATTGCAGATGAGATCAATTGCGGCGATTGTGGTCAAAATAACCATTGTACCATGACACAAGAATTAATACTATGAGACAAAACAAAGAAGCTTTTCACTAGATCTTGCCTCTTGTAGGATTGTGACAATAGATGCTCTGCCAATACTTTTGGGAAGTAGAAGCAGGCATGTGCAAGCTTATGTCGACATTCTCAACATTTCTTTTTACAAACGTAACGAACCGGCTTCTCGTCAGAAAGCGCATGTATGTGGGGTAGGTTTAAGAGTGAGAAGTTCCGCTTAACCTAGACATATCTTATCATTGGCAGAGAACGATGAGGTGGTATTTAACCCATACATACAACACATCTGCAGCAGATGCTTTTGGGAATATTCAGGCAATCACGAAAAGGCTCATTAAATTACTAAAACATGTGCCAAAATAAGAAATTTAGCGTTATAAAAGTTGTCTGCTGCCGATGCGACGAAAAACGTTTGCAAAAGGGTTGATTACAGAGTCATTATGCAGAAAATGACCAATTGGGAAATAAAAAGTTGGTGGCTATAGACAGGGTGTTGCCAAACAAAGGTTGACTGGGACAGACTGAATTTTATGTCATCTTTCTAAAGTAATGCCAGAGCTATGACCCCTGAATTAGCGAAATCTAGTTTGATATGATTTGATTTTATGTCATCTTTCTTAAGTAATGCCAGAGCTATGACCCATGAATTAGCGAAATCTAGTTTGATATGATTTGATTTGTCTGATATCTAACTGGAGCACTACTAACCCAAACCAGGTGTTGATCGAACCCTAGTACCGCAAACATTCGTTCTGACGTCACATGCGGCATTAGACGTACACATCAGGTGTTGATCGACCCCTAGTACCGCAAACATTCGTTCTGACGTCACATGCGGCATTAGACGTACGCAATGGCCTCATAGTCGTTGTGGTAAAGCAGCCTGTTGCTTTGAAACAATGTTGTGTTATGACGTCTATACTGTTGTGTGTTCCATAGTAAACACAACGTAAATACGCTTACGCTATGTCTATCAAACGGAACGAAATATACCTATTTTATGAATGAAAACCGGTAGAACAAGGTTTGGTTAACC
>JAUELF010071857.1:0-16325 GCA_031471495.1 Clinocardium nuttallii | reverse complement strand
ACCAGGGATACTGGTAACTTACCCAGGAAACACTGTGATATATCTGAAATACTGGTGACAGGATAAGCTTACCAGGGATACTGGTAACTTACCCAGGAAACACTGTGATATATCTGAAATACTGGTGACAGGATAAGCTTACCAGGGGTACTGGTGACTTACACAGGAAACACTGTGATATTACTGAAATACTGGTGACAAGATAAGCTTACCAGGGGTACAGGTAACTTCCCCAGGAAACACTGTGATATATCTGTAATACTGGTGACAAGATAAGCTTACTAGGGGTACTGGTAATTTACCCAGGAAACACTGTGATATATCTGAAATACTGGTGGCAGAATAAGCTTACCAGGGGTACTGGTAACTTACCCAGGAAACACTGTGATATATCTGAAATACTGGTGGCAGAATAAGCTTACTAGGGGTACTGGTAACTTACCCAGGAAACACTGTGATATATCTGAAATACTGGCGACAAGATAAGCTTACCAGGGGTACTGGTAATTTACCCAGGAAACACTGTGATATTACTGAAATACTGTTGGAAGCGACGTAAAACACCCTTTAAACAAATGAATGTATTACGGGAAGGTTTTAAGTATGATAAAAGACATTGCATAATGTAACAGCAGGGTTTAGTATGGTAAAGTAAAAAACACAATGCATCAGCATGGTTTAATGGTTTAGTTTATATATGGAAAATGCAGAATAATGCCCCAAACAGCTTAAGCTGCTTGATTTCTCCAGTATTATTATTCTACACTTTATTACTATAATCCATCTCAGCAGACGGCACACTTTGAAAATGCAGGGCTACAGATATCTTTTGATTTGAATTTGGTATTTATTTGATTGTTTTTCAGACAGTTTCTTTTAAGCTCTACTGACCACGAAGTGCTCAATGAGAGTTATTGTGATCACCTTTTGTCCGGCATGCGTCATGCAGTGTATGTCGTCTATCAACATTTTCTCCTCTGTAATCAGTGGGTCAATTGAGATGAGACAGAAAGCATCCTCTCAATGACCTCACAAGAATTTCTTCAATTGTTTGGGATCCATGAAGCATTGTGGTTTCCATGGCAACCAAACGAAAAAAACTTTAAAATTATTCTTCTCCCAAACTTGTTGACTGACTTTCAAATAATTTTGTAGAAATATTCCATGGATGATCCTCTATCAGATTCCTTCAAGCCATGTTAATTTGGTTGAAAACTATGGCCGCAGGGGGGCGTGGCTTATATAGGGCCATCATGACCCTCTTGTTTTAACTATATGCATCAATTAACGTTTAAGTTATTTATGATCAAATAAAGAAGGTCAGATAATGAAGTCCCATTTTCTTTGCAAAGAAAGGGAGAGCTGGTACCATGATGACCGTGTTATCACAAGCAATATAATTTGAAAGTTTAAAAAGAAATATTACGAATGTAAATGATAAAACATTCTTATCAAATGTTAAGCTGCTGAAGCAAATAATGCAGCTTTAAATATACAGTGTTAACAAGATTTACCTTCAATTTGGCCGAGTGACTTAGTTTTTGAACAAAGATGATCAAAAACTTGAACTTGCCATACCTATCATCAAGACAAACATTCTGATAAAATTTCAAACCTCAGAAACAAAGATTTCGGCTTATAGAGTGTAAACAAGGTTTTCCTTCAATTTGGCCTAGAGACCTAGTTTTTGCCCTAGAATGACCCATATTATAACTATATAGGCCTAGATACCATTATGATAAACATTCTGATCAAATTTTAAGCTGCTAAAGCAAATAATGCAGCTTATACAGTATTAACCCTTTCCCTCAAACAACAATTCTGCAGCAGAAATCTTTGAACATATTTTGTCAAAAAAAAAGAAAATCTCTTTAATTGAATGGATAACCTTTGACTAAAGTGGAAAACATTGTAACCATATTTAATTTCAAAAGAATCAGCTCACAGAAACAATTCTGTTAATTATTGTATAATTCCAACATGGAGTTTGGTTAGGTAATATGAAAAATACTGTTGGGAGAAGACGAGTTCACTCCTTATCTTGATCTCCATAAAACAGGATCTTTGCTTGTTCTATTGCAGACATTATTGACCTTAACACTTTTACACATTTGGACACTCTTTTATGGTGCATCTGCAGCTGATGACTTTGAGAACATTGTTGCAAAAAGAGGAATTGCTCAGCATGAGCAATTATTTCTTTTGCCAAAATGTTTTCAACTCGTCAATAATTATACTGTCTGCTGCAGATTAATTATATTGGTAAAATTAATTATTATACTGTTAATAGATTCTGTGAGTTTCATAAAAACGGTTACAATTTAAGAAAAGAATGGACCATTTGAAAAATGACAGAATAAATTGGAGACAGTAGCAAACATTCTTGGAAACTAGACTTTGCTAATAATTTATAGATCTGTTGGACAGTAATTATTTACCATTTCAATTTTAACCCTTTTCCTCATACGACAATTCTGCAGCAGACGACTTTGAACATATTTTGTTAAAAAAATAGAAAATCTCGAAAATGGAATGGATAACCTATGACTTAAAGTGGAAAACATGGTGGCAAAAGGAGATATTGCACGTTTTGTGCAATTTCTTTTTTTGTCACTATGTTTTCACAAATCCGTCTGCTGCAGAGGCGTCAGAAAGCGTCTATATGAGGGGAAGGGTTAACTACGATTTCAATTTTAACAATGTCTGTTTTGAAATCATCTGAAAGATTTGGAAGATAAGAAATATAATTTTGATACAAATTTTAAAACGTTGTGGGGAAATGGGGAAAAGGAGAAACTGTTTGTTAAGAGTTAAAATTCTTCTTTTTCTGCAATATTTTTTGTTGTAGATAGTCGAAAGTAATAGATAAAGGTGGAAGCAGCATCCATAGTTTACAGATTGATCTATCCCTTCTGCTTAAAAAACAAACCTATTGCAGGCAATTTTGAAACCATATGGAACATGAATATAAATGACAGTACATGTATATTGAACAAAGTTAAAAACATTGTGGCAAAAGATGAAATGTCTCCTTTTGACACAATGTTTTTAAGAAAGAGTTAAATGACTTTATTTCAGATTCATCCAAAGTCAAGCAGAAGTTTATCAGACGCAGCGGATAACGATGGCGAGATTGAATCCCTTACTAAACAGCTGTGTGAGAGTGAAAGTCAGAGACTGGACCTAGAGGACAGGGTACAGGCCCTAGAAGAGAGACTTGAGGAGTGGAACAACCAGAATTTGATGACAGAAGCCAAACCTTGTGATGAAACGCTTCACGTCAAAGATCAGTACATATCTAAACTTGAAAAAGAGAAGGCCGACTTGGAGTCTGAATCAAATAAAATGGTATGATTGCTAATGTTTAGTAACCCTTTTCCCATGATGCACACATATTTTAACATTGCTGCAACAGATGACTGTCACTCAGAAAGAGCATTATGTCTATTATTGTAAATACTGTGTATTCATATTTTAATTCACTTAAATAATGAAAAATGTGTATAAAACTGTATGTGATTAAATCTCCCTTTTCCCATTCTAAGTAAGTATGGGTTGTTAACCCCCTTTTCTCTCATACAACAATTCTGCAGCAGACAACTTTGAAGATAAAAAATCTCTATAATTTAATAGATATTCTATGACTTAAAGTTGAAAACATTGTGGCAAAAGGAGAAATTGCTCATCTTGATAAATTTCTTCTTTTGTCACTTTGTTTTCAAAAAGCCATCTGCTGCAGAGGCGCCAGAAATCGTCTAAATGAGGAATAGGGTTAAACAATATCTTTAAAAATGTGAGAAACATGTTTTTTGTGTTGTTTGTCAGGGAGTTCATAGATTATTTTTCTGTCATCTGTTCATCTGGGAGTGACATTTAGGGCTTCATTGGCCGGTGACACATGTATGCATTCAATCAAGAACTCCTGTTTAAAAAAAACTACCGGTAGTTATCTTTGTATCCTTGCTGTAATGTTCTAGGTTTTTTATAAATGAAAAATGTCTTCTAATTCACTTTACAATGTATTCGCATTTAAAATTACAGAAACAAAAACACAGAAGGAAGGTTAAGCACTTGAATTCCCAGATGGCTGAATTTAAACAAGAAGCTCATTTTGAAATGATGGAACTGAGAGATGAGATTCATAAACTAACAGAGGATAATAACAAATTAAGGGGTGTGTTCATATTTATCCTATTACCTTAAACCCTTTCCCATCTACAGATGCTTTTCTATGCATCTACAGTAGACAACATTTGCAAACATTGTGACAAAATAGAAATTGTTCTCCTTTTGTCATAATGTTTTCAACTTAATTTAATGAATATACTTTCTTTTATAGAAATTGTTTTTATTTTTAGCTCACCTATGCACGAAGTGCAAGGTGAGCTTTTGTGATCACTCACCGTCCGTCGTCGTCTGTCCGTCTGTTAACAATTTCCTACAAATGACTTCTCCTACTAAACCAATGGACAGATTTCAAAATAACTTCACAGGAATGGTCCTTAGGTGGTCCTCTTTCAAAGTTGTTCAAAGAATTTAATTCTAAGTAGATGCTGCAGCATCAGAAAAGGGGAAAATTACCAAATCTTAAAAATGTTCCTTAGGGCACCCTGTACCAAGGTTGTTCAAATATTTCCAATACGTTGGAAAACATGGCGGCCAGGGGGCGGAGCTTGTTTTCCTTATATGTGTATTGTTAAAGCTTTAAAAATCTTCTTGTTCAAAAGTACTGGCCCGATTTAAAGATAATTTAGTACAAATGTTCTTTGGGTAAATGTAAGAACTAAGATTGTTCAAATAATTCTAATCTGTTGAAAACATGGCCGCCAGGGGGTGGAGCTTACTTTCCTTATTATGTAAACGGTAAAAACTTTGAAAACTATTGAAGTTCTATTAATTCAATCAAGTTAGCGATATAGGGCCATCATGGCCATCATGGCCCTCTTGTTTTTCAAACTAAACAACTCCAAATACTGTAATACATTTACCCTTTGAGTGGATATTTCATGAGTGTTTATTTATTATCACTTTTAGAAACGAGTTTACTAAGAACATAGGTCGAGAGCCTTGGGGAGCCTCATAATTAGCTTAGTTAATGAGTTTATTAAAAGTGATAATAAATAAACATAAATGAGATATTCTATTTATCACATGAAGTGATTTATGACACAAGTTTTCACACCTTAGTTGCTGCCTTTCCACTTAGACTATTTATTCCATTGGAGAAAGAAGAGTGTTGTTCCACAAACAACAAATCTGCAGCAGACGACTTTGAAAACATATCAATTGGCAAAAATGTATAATATCTCCATAAATGAGAGTTTAATCATAAAATAAAGTTGAAAACTTTGTGTCAAAAGGGAAATCATGAGCAATTTCTCCTATTGCCAGAATGTTTTCACGAGTCATCTGCTACAAATGCTCTGAATGCGTCTGCAAGTTGGAAAGGGAGGGTAAAATGGCTGAGTCAGGGCTTGAACCAACTAAGCTATTGTGGCTTGATGATTTGTTATCTATTTTTACATACCTGTAGTTTTACTGATTGTGTTCCTTGGTGTAACTCCTTTTCAGTTTAAGGTATCAGACCACACAATAGACAGTGACCAGAGCTGCTCTTACAGTGTAAATGGAGAATTCCCATATGGTTCTTCCCTCCCATTGAACATTAAAATAACAGGTAAATATCCATCTGCAATGTTCTTGAATATGCCTATTGAGTCTGTGCATTGGAAAAGGTACCAGATGGCATTCCTAAACATTGTAGGCTAAGATTAGCCTTTCAGATGTTTAGCTCACCAGAGATGAGTTTTGTGATCGTCAACTTTTGCCTTGTTAATACACTACTGTCTACATTTTGCATCCGATCTCCATGAAAGTTTGCAAGAATATTCCTTTCCATAATAGCTTGGACAAGTTCAAAAATTGGCCATATGAGGTCAAAAACTAGGTCACTAGGTCAAATTTAAGGGAAATTTTGTTAACACTCTAGAGGCTTCATTTTTAACTTGAACATGCTGAAACTTTATCAGAATGTTTGTCTGGATGATAGGTTGCCAAGTTCGAATATGGGTCAAAAACCCGGTCACTAGCTCAAATTGAAGGGAAATTTTGTTAACACTCAAGCAGACACAATTTTTGCTTCAGCAGCTTGAAATTTTGTCAGAGAGTTTGCCTTAATGATTTCTAGGTCAAGTTGAAATATGGGCCATAGGGTTTACCCAGGGATCGTGAATAATTAAATTTAATTGCGCGCTAAATGACTTTAGCTGTCGATGCGCCATAAAACAATATGTATACATTCATTCTCCTTTTGCCACAATGGTTTCAACTCTATTCAATAAACATAGTTTCATACTTTCTTTTATTTATAGAGATTTTATATATTTTGACCTTGATAATTTCAAAGTTGTCTGCTACAGATTCGTTTTATGTGGGAAAGGGTTAAAAAAAATCTGCAGCAGACAACTTTAAAAACATCTGCATGTGGGAAAGGGTTAAGAGAGTTTGAAACATAGTTGCAACAATGTTTGTCCGAGACGCCAGAAAGTGTCTGTATGTGGGAAAGGTTTAATAAATGGTCATGAATTGTATGTATGTTATTACAGAGTGTCCGCCCGTTTTATTTGAAGTGAAATGTGCTGACAAAGACGTACAGTTTGGCGGGTTTCCATGGCACTACATCATCACTCCACATGGTTCTTACGAAACATTTAGCATACATAGCCTAGGCAATGATAAAAAAGTAATTTACCATTTATATAATTTGTATATAAATATTTCCTCTTTTTATGTCTTCACATGGTTCTTAGAGCACATTTAGCATCGGCTAAAAAAGTTCTCTTTTTATGTTGCATTCCTTGGCTATGTGACACAATGGGAACACTTTTTCACTGTTTTTCTGTCGCCTGCCTGCTGCTTAACACTTGTGTGTGCCTTCTAACACACTAACGCATTTGTAAACAGTGTAGATCCAGATCCGTCTGTGTGTCGGCAATGGAAGGATGTGATATGCTGTTTCAAGAAATAAATCTGTTCTCTTACTTGTAAAGTTTTGTTTTAAACTTGATTAAAATATTTATTGATTTGATTTTGGATTGTCTAAAATAAACAAATCCTTATCATACTTGGGCACAATGTCTGTGGATACATCTATCTAGGCAAAGTGTAATTATCAACTTAGATGGTTCCGGGCACAATGTCTGTGGATACATTTATTTCATCCTCGGTACCCAGGCTATTCATTACATATATGATACCCTGGGCAAATTGGCTAGCGAAACTTCGTAAAGCGTGCACCACGATTTTCTCCGTATCTACGAGGGGTGTTCGGAAAGTTTCGGGACAAGTGCCGTAACTTTTTTTTTTAAATACTTGTACACAATTCTTTAAACATACATAGCTCTATATATACCTTCTATTCATTTTCAGAAGCAAAATGACAAAGTTAAAAATAAGACGCTAGTTATTATCACCATAGAAACGTTATGTAAACGTGAGCGGGGCAACTAAATGTATAATAATTGCTGTCGTAATATTGGCATGTACTTTTCGAACACCCCTCGTACTGTACATCGCACAAAATTTGTTTTATGGAACCAATCAATCGACTGGATTTCACCTCATGAATTATTCATGATTACGAAGTTTCGCTAGCCGATTTGCCCAGGGTATCATATATTGTATGAATATCCTGGGTACCGAGGATGGTGTTCCTGGCGCATCGCTCAAATAGGCTTTTGACCTGTAGACGAAAGAGTAAAGTACCCACATAGAATGAAATAGCATGTATGTTTTTACGCACCGCTCAAGAAAGCTTTAGACCTGTAGACAAAGGATAAATACTCACAAAGAAGAAAGTAGCATGAGTGTTTTTACGCACTGCTCAAATAAACTTTTGACCTGTAGACAAAAGGGTACACTACTCACATATAAGTAAATAGCATGAGTGTTTTTACGCATCGCTCAAACAACTTTTGACCTGTAGACAAATGCGTAAAGTACCCACATAGAAGTAAATAGCATGTATGTTTTACGCATCGCTCAAACAACTTTTGACCTGTAGACAAAAGGGTAAAGTACCCACATAGAAGTAAATAGCATGTATGTTTATACGCACCGCTCAATGAGCTTTTGACCTGTAGACAAAAGGGTAAAATACACATAGAAGTAAATACTATATACATAAATGTGCGTAAGGCCACACAACACACGCACACAAAACAGAGCATGTCAGTGGGAATGTCCTTCGTAACTGTGTGACAAGCGTCATTCGTTTACCACCAATTAGCTAATAGTAATTATGGGAAAGAAAAGCACACAATTGCTATGCAAGTGTGCTGTATGGAGAAATGGTGTGAGAAAGCCAGGAATCATATGAGTAGATTAAGCGAAAGATATAATACATACATGAATCCGTGAAGTCCCTAAATGTATTTGATCTGAACTAGTTTATCACAAACAGTGATGCATCACTATAAACATATTTTTCTCTCGATCCTATGTGAAAATAAATAACTTGATCAGAACACTAAAATAGTTGAACTTAAGCTTTGAACAACGTACAACGACATATGAATTCAATACAGACTATACATCCACCTGTAATAGCAATTATCTGAGTCTATAGAAACAGTGGTCGAATTCACAGAGAATAGTTCTAGTTGAAGTAAAATCGATCGGCGCTTTACTCTTTCCAACCCACATACATTTGCAAAGAAAGTTTCATCTTGTGGAACATATGGAATTTAATTGAAACTGTAATTAGTGAATGGACTTTAACACATTGTGGCAAAAGGGAAAAGTGCCAAGTTTGAACAATTTCTCCTTTTGCTTCAATGCTTTCAAAATTCGCTTTCTTCATATATATTCGACTGGATGCCGGAAAGAATAAAGCCATGCCTTTATATAGATGAATTATATATATCAGCAGAAAAGGACTTATGGAAACATTCTGACAAAATGAGAAATTGCTCATAATAAACAATTTCATCTTTTGCCGCAATGTTTCAAACTCGAGTCAATCATAATACCTTCATTAAAAGAAATGTTTCACTTGTTTGCCCAGACGATTTCAGATTCGCTAACTGTATATTTGTAGAATGCAGGACAGGATTAAACCACATAAACTAAAACCATATTCAGTATTCATTAACGTTGTTAATAGAAAAATCTGATTGGATTGGAATACGTTACATCATTTTGTATGGCATGTGGATAAAGGTGACAGAATGGCCATTATACTGTCAATATGTCGCAGCACAGTAAAAAAAGGACCTGCCTATATGTTTGTTCCAAGATGCAGGATTTCAAAATAAGCTATGTTTGTAGCGAGTACCCTGTTGTTGGTCCTACTGTAGCACGGCAATTTGAGCTCCGGTAGCATTCTAGGCTGTTCATCCATGGTTTGTGAGTTCGAATTCATTCTTTGCCATTATTCATTCTGTCGTTTGTGTAAAAGGCCGTAAAACACATAGGTGTGTGCCGTGGCCGCCGTGATATGACTGAACAAATTGTTAAAATCTGAGCTGAGGTCGTTCCACACCTTAAGATTGATTTTTGTTCATTTTTTGTATTGGGGTTACACGCCGCTTTTAACATTATTCAGTTATATCAATGCGACAGTTCACTTAGTCATGATCCCCCGGTAATCAAACTTGTAGTAGGCTAACAAATGTGCCTTGTCCAAGGGCACTCCACCTTGACCGTCATGGCACGGCTGTGGATTCCACACATTAAGAGATAAATTATTTAAATTGTTCAATATCCTTCACAATTTGTATTCGGGATGTCTGAAGTCAAGGTTATTAAACGACAAGATGTATATTGAATGAATACGCTTGATATTGACGTCAAGTGACATCGTTACGTCAATATGTATTAAGACGTCCTGTTCATTAAACGGGTATATCTAGAAATATAGCGACAAAATAAACATGAACATGTCTGGAATTTCCAATGGTGAAGCTGTGGTGAAGAAAACAATAGTCTACAAGTGGTATAAATGCTTCGGGGAACGAAGAAAAAACATCGAGCATGTCCGAAATCCAAAACGTTTCTACGCTGTTTCCAAGAATCACGGCTTGACCATTGTATAAAGTGTATTTCATTCAACGGTATTTGAAAAGCACTTTATGATCTGTCACCGAGCAGTTATCACTCACAGATACATGGACGTGATGTTACCGTAACAACATTTACGCTATTCAGTGTATAAACGTAAAAATAACGAATATGATATTCATTTCGAATCAAACAATACATAAATAAAGTTCCAGCAACATATCTGCCGTAATAGAAAAACACGAACCTGTTTCTACGAACTGTTTGAACACCCCTCGTTGCTACAGTTACATGGATACATGTGAGCCGTTCAATGAGAAAAACCATCAGTATGAACTCTGCGTAATGTATCAAGCAAGATCAGCCAGCTAATCCGTTAAGGACACATTCCGTCTCAGGGGAGTAGAGGTATAGAGTAATCATGCCTGAAACAGAAAATCCATATGAGTCGAAAAGTGTCTGTAAGTAGGAGACGACACACACGAATTTCGGTAGTGGGCGTTGGCAGTTTGCCACAATACTAATGTAATCGACCTTTTACATGTTTACAAAGTGGGCGTTGGCAGTTTGCCACAATACTAATGTAATCGATCTTTTACATGTTTACAAAGTGGGCGTTGGCATTTTGCCACAATACTAATGTAATCGACTTTTTACATGTTTACAAAGTGGGCGTTGGCAGTTTACCACAATACTAATGTAATCGACCTTTTACATGTTTACAAAGTGGGCGTTGGTAGTTTGCCACAATACTAATGTAATCGACCTTTTACATGTTTACAAAGTGGGTGTTGGCATTTTGCCACAATAATAATGTAATCGACATTTTACATGTTTACAACGTGGGCGTTGGCAGTTTACCACATTACTAATGTAATCGACATTTTACATGTTTACAACGTGGGTGTTGGCATTTTGCCACAATACTAATGTAATCGACCGTTTACATGTTTACAAAGTGAAATTTAGGAAACACATTGGAAGGGAAATGAATGTTCGTCTCCTGCAGATTTGTTGCACGTGGGTTTACGCGGTTTTCAACAGTATTTCATTCAAACTATTAGAAATTGAAAAATAAATCGCTAATTCATCGTATCCTCTGGCATGTTGTCACCAACTCTCCATAATGACGGTCCTTTCTGTCCGTTGTAGTGGTTTACCGCGTTGGACTTTAAACCAGGTGTTTTGGGTTTAATTCCCGATGTCCGTTGTTAGAGAAGTGGTTAGTGCGTTGGACTTGAGACCGGGTATTTCGGGCTGGAACCCTGTCGAGGAGGTAATTGTGGTATACATTTCCTTACCTCATACTGGATAGTTTTATAGCTACCAATGGTATGCGGGTTGGCACTGTCATTTTAAGTAAGCATTTCTAAAATACGAGTGAACACAAACAATTCATAATGCATGCTGGTCATCATTGGGTTCGCCAATTGTAGGAAGACTGTATTCGAAATCTCTCTCGCACACATCACACGTACAGGTAATCTCTCTCGCACACGTCACACGTACATGTAATCTCTCTCGCACACATCACACGTACAGGTAATCTTTCTCGCACACATCATACGTACAGGTAATCTTTCTCGCACACATCACACGTACAGGTAATCTCTATCGCACACATCACACGTACAGGTAATCTTTCTCGCACACATCACACGTACAGGTAATCTTTCTCGCACACGTCACACGTACAGGTAATCTCTCTCGCACACATCACACGTACAGGTAATCTTTCTCGCACACATCACACGTACATGTAATCTTTCTCGCACACATCACACGTACAGGTAATCTGCAGCAGACGATTCTGAAAACATTAACTCAAACATATGGAAAATATGTTGTCTTTGGCATGTACGTACGGGACATTATGTCATCCGTGAAATGTACGTAGGGGACATTATGTCATCCGTGAAATGTACGTAGGGGACATTATGTCATCTGTGAAATGTCCGCAGGGTTCATTTAGTTGTCCGTGGAATGTACGTAGGGGTCGTTATGTTGTCCTTGGAATGTACGTAGGGGTCGTTATGTTGTCGTTGGAATGTACGTAGGGGTCGTTATGTTTTCGTTGGCATGTACGTAGGGGTCGTTATGTTGTCCTTGGAATGTACGTAGGGTCGTTATGTTGTCCTTGGAATGTACGTAGGGGTCGTTATGTTGTCGTTGGCATGTACGTAGTGGTCGTTCTGTTGTCTTTGGCATGTACGTAGTGTATGTGTATATTTAGTCGTCCGTGGCATGTTCAAAGGGGCCATTATGTCGACCGTGGCATGTACGTAGGGTTATTTTGTGATCAGTTCCAAGTGCGTTGGGGTCATTATTATGTCAATTCCATGTAAGTAGAGATCTTTTTGTTTCCGAAACATGTACATAAGGGTCATTACGTTGTCCATAGTAGGTACGTAGGAATCGTTATGGCGTTCGTAGCATGTACGTAGGGTTGATAATGTTGTCCTTGGCATGTACGTAGGGGTCATTATGTTGTCCGTAGCATATACGTAGGGGTCTTTATATTGTCCATTGGCATTTCTTCACAGAACACAAACACATTGGTATTTCTGCACAGATAAAGTACATACTTGTAGGCACATTGGTATTTCAGCTCAGAATATGTACAAATTTGCATTTCTGCACATAATAGGTACAGAGCAGTCTGTACACAAGTTGATAAAGCTTCTAACAAGGTCGTGTAAGTAAAACTGGAAAACTTACGATCTTAATCATAATGTACAAATGCAGAAATCTGATCTCTGTGTACTCTTTTCTTACAGGTTATCTTGTACCTTTCCCATTACAATTTCAATCGCAATACTACATACTTTCTATTAGCCTATGTATGATTTATATTTTATTTACTATTGAATGTTTGATACGATTATTATGAACACTCCTATTTGTAACGGCTAATTACAAGCTCGTACTGACACATTCGATTATTACACGCACGTAAATATCACTCGGTAAAGATTTACCGCATCAAACGTTCATTGAGTACATGCTCATGGGCATGCTAATCGAACCCCACTGATTCAATAAATGTGTTTCTTCTTCAAATATGCAGATTGCCAAATCAATCGAATGAACCATCCTGCATATAAGTCATTACAAACAGAGTCAGAGTTGAAGTTTCCATTTCCCAACCAATACAGATCTGCAGAAGCCAATCGTGAAAACATCTACGAGAGAATACGGTACGTTTTCTGACATCGTCTGCCGCAGATAGTCCAAATTACTCTGCGCGAGGGAAATGGTAAATACTCTCATGTCATTGGTACAATAACCTGCATTCGGAACGTTTTAGTAGACTAACAAATCATTCAGATCGCTGGAACCCGTATGTGTAAACATTACACATGTGCACTATTCTCATGTCATTGGTACAATAACCTGGTCAATGTGACAAGTGTTATTCGCCCTTCACAAAGGTCAATGCGAAAAGTGTAACTCACCCTTCAACAAAGGTCAATGCGACAAGTGTAATTCGCCCTTCAACAAAGGTCAATGCGACAAGTGTTATTCGCCCTTCAACAAAGGTCAATGCGACAAGTGTTATTCGCCCTTCAACAAAGGTCAATGCGACAAGTGTAAATCACCCTTCAACAAAGGTCAATGCGACAAGTGTAAATCACCCTTCATCAAAGGTCAATGCGACAAGTGTTATTCGCCCTTCAACAAAGGTCAATGTGACAAGTGTAAATCACCCTTCAACAAAGGTCAATGCGACAAGTGTAAATCACCCTTCAACAAATGTCAATACGACAAGTGTTATTCGCCCTTCATCGATGGGCTAAAAGGCTCTGTGAAAAAGCGGCCATTTTCTCTCGACACACCAAGGTAGCTCAGTCGATAGCGACAAGGGCTGCGAGTTCGGCCCAAGCTCGGCCAACATTCATTCCAACCTTTGACAAAGGTCAATGTGTTATTCGCCCTTCATCGATGGGCTAACAGGCTCTGTTGAAAAGCGGCCAGTTGCTGTTTTGTGTAGTACTAGTGTCACAAAGCCTAGAAACACGTGGTTAGATGAACTGGTCGCCACGATATTATTGAACAAACTGTAATAAATGGTGTTAAACACTCCAATCAATAGATCGAGGGCGGTGCAGATCATTTAGAAGGTCAAAGGGAAGTAAATCGGATTGACTTGCTGGGCAGACAATTTTGTCCAGGGAATTCAGATGAATATATGAGCTTGAAGTTGTCTCCCATTGGACAATAATGATTTTGTTGTAAGTTGAAAGTGTTGTTTATTAACTTAAATGACATGTGACTGATTTCTAATAACAATAGTGTTTACTTTTAGGTGTATTGACACATAAAAGGGCATTTTCAGAACATGCTGTATTTTCTGAAATTGGAAGTAAAATTCATTGCGGGATAAGGGTGCCTTTGATTTGACCTCCTAGCTCCTTCGTTCGACACATATGACAACATTTTGGGGTGTTTTTTTGTAGTTCTAAGAATGGACTTTAATTCGATACAGGTATATGTGGTCTATCATTGTTTATTAACAAACCATAACCCATAATGCCTATGGAAAAATAATTACTTCCCTTTGACCAGAAGTCGACAAAACCAGATATAAATCTTGGAACGATGCCAAGTTGTCTGCGTGTTCATGATTATTTCTCACAATAGGTGTCTCAGAGAAACATAGATTGTATAGTATGTAAAGTTTGCAAGGTTTAATTAAGTACATCAACGTCAACGCCCTGTTATACCGTTTGAATATGGTAATTAGAACAAACCACCCTCGTCTTCCACACATGTATTTAACACGTTTGATTGTTCTTCATTGTTTTTAAAGCGTGTCTGCTGCAGAGGCGTCAGAAAGCGTCTGTAATTTGGAAGGGGTAAATGAATATATCCCATTGAAACTAGAAAGTTAAATTCGGTTTCATAAAACCCAACCATAACGAACGTGTAACAACTAAATTATAGTGTGTAAAAGCCATTTACTGTCTTATACAGTAATTATACCTTGATTGGTATTCTTGTCAAATGGGAGGAATTCATTTTCCACAGGCGACCATTATAGTATTATGGGTTATGGTTCGTAACTAGCAAATGAATCAACACATATACCTGTATCAAACGAAAGTTCATTCTTAAAACTAACAAAACAACAAAACAAACTCACATTTTCACCGTTTTCTTTACAGAGCGGTCAAATCAAAGTGACCCTTAGCCCGCACTGAATTTTACTTTCAATTTCAGAAAATACAGCATGTTCTGAAAATGGCTAACATAGCTAAAGGCAAACACTAGTTTTATTATAAATCAGTCAAAGGTTATTCAACTTTATAAACAACACTTTCAACTTCCAACAAAATCAATGGGGTACAACTTCAATCTCATATATTCATCTGAAATTTCCTGAACAAAATTGTCTGCAAAGAAAGTCAAACCGATTTACATCCCTTTGACCTAAATTATGTGTATGTTTTATAGGCGTGCGTCAGCAAACAGATGTATTATTCTATTAGCGAAATGAAATGTAAATAGAAATGAGAAATATATTGAATGCTTATTTTATATATCATAAAAGTTGTAGGTTAACCCTTTCCCTCATATAGACGCTTTCTGACGCCTCTGCAGCAGCGAAATGCTGCAGAAATAGTGAGTTAAGTATTGATAATGTTGTACAACCCGACACCAACCATTGTCTGATCTAGTCGACTTTATAATGGAAAGAAACCATTATGGCAAAATGAGACATTTCTGTCAATGTATCAGAAAGCACTTATATAAGAAGAGTGGTTATAGATAGTTTCATAGTTTTACCTAGGTGCATGCAATGTCCTCTGTTGTAAATTTGCTGTATGTGCGAAACGTTTAAACCATATCTCCTATTCACTCCTATTCACTAGGTAACGCTCGCCTGCATTTTGACATATGTGAAGCAGACGACATTTGAAAACATTTTGGGAAAAGGGTAAAGTTACTTATCGTTAGAATTTACTCGTTTTTGCCACGATGGTTTCAAATTCGTTTGCATATAATACTTAAATTAGTGGTTTAAACATGTTTCCAACTAGGGTGTCCATCGTTATTGTTATGGGCGAGAATTCTACAAATTCAATTGAGAAATAAATATCCTGTCATTACTTATACAATGTACCTAACATGTTAATCAAATCCTATGATCTGTGGACTATTAAAATACGCATAGTGGATTTTGTGTTGTTTGTTTTTGGCCTGGGCTTTAGCCCTGGTCATAGTAGTAATACCATTTTTTCGGAGTTGGCAGCCTGCCAATTGCT
>JAUELF010071747.1:0-16329 GCA_031471495.1 Clinocardium nuttallii | reverse complement strand
TCAAAATAAGTAGTATCAATAAATGATAAAAAACGGTATAGACCGGAATCAGGATACACACATGTACACTTATTATCGTGGTATATACTATTCCCATCTTATTTACAAATTTCTCTACTTTGTTGATCTACACTTATCCAAAGAATCTATAAATTGAACAGGGCATCGCTACTATCATACAGGAAAGTAATACTGGAGTACACAGATCAACTAAGCAATATGTTAATGCGATTTATAATTACTTTTGTCGCAACTTCTCTATGTACGTATTACATATAAACCAGTTCGTTTGTTTAATTAATCTATTGCATCATAATCATTGTATCTCAGGCTCTTCAAAACTGAAAAACTTCGATAAAGCACACATTACTAAATGATGCAGAGTAATGAATGTTATATGTATGAACCAGAGAAAACATACGTGGTCATGTTTACCTATATTGGCTTACTATTGCAAGAACACATTTATAGCATCTGTTTTGGCATATGCATGTGCTTATATATATCCTTACTGAAGCACATACACCTGGCGATCAATCGTGACGTGCAACGTGCATATTCCCGCTTTAAACTATTTCACTCTGAAATATGTTATGACAAATCATACCATACGTCTTAATTATTTATCAGTGTTTCCAATGTCTTCATCATAGATGCATACTTGTTCACGTGATGTACCTTCTTGTGGAAATACAAAGTTAATGTGTTGAATGGTTCGTCGTTTGTCTATTCTCTGAAACAGACGGCGTAAGTAGCTTATGTAGGAGATACGTTTCGAAAAGAAAATAAGCCATTGAAAATATATTCTTCAGATGCTATGTTTCGAAAGAATATTAGTATGTCTATTTCTCCCTTCTTTTCCCCTGATAATTAAAACTTAAATGAGTCTCAAAATGCCAAAACAATTGTAGATGTAAGAAGAGACACGCGCGCATGCGGTACGTAGTTATACGAATACAGACATCCCTGTGGGGTAATGCAATCTAAATCGCTTTTACCAAACGGCCCGATCTGTGATTTGGCTTAATTCTTTTCCACATATAGACGAATTTTTTGACACATCTGTAACAGACGATTTCTGAAAACATTGTGACAAATTGCTCAAATCGAGCAAGTTCTTCTTTTGCCACAACATTTCAATTGTATTCAGTAATTATACATGTCTTCAAAGTCGACTACTGCAGATATGCTGAACGTGGGCAAGGCTTAAAGAAAGTTAAACTTTGAATACTCAGAATACCAGTTATATCCATTTCTAAATGTGACTATCCTGTATTTTCAAGGCTTTTACCAATCCAGTACTGATGACAGAAAAGTCCGTTAAACTACTTGCTATAATCATGCCCCAAGGGTATTGTTAAGCCCTATATAAGTGCGACACGAGTGTCGTCTACTTCCATTTGTACTGTTTGTAAGAGAGAAGGTGGAAGATAACCAATATGAGGTGAGTGGTATTAGTTTTTGTCGTCTGCTTGTCAACACCAGATGATAAATCGATGGCTTCTTGCTAAACTGTTGTAACTTTGTTTGTAGCAAGATGGATTTACGACAGTAGTCCTTGAAGTCGACGACATTCTTTTTTTTGTAAATTAAATGTATACTTGAATCTTATTATCGAATATAAACAATATATATATTTATTAATTTATTCTTTATTTAATGTTTTAGTTATTCATGTATGTTTTCATGCATGTATTTTTTTGTTAATATTTTATTTAAAAGCTTTTTATTGTTAAAATTTTCCCGTAATTCACAGTAGTACATTGTGAACATTTAATATTAATTTAATGTGGGAAAGACAGAAGCATTTAATTCCCTTTCCAACATAAAGTTAGTCTGCAGCAGACGACTTTGAAAGGAGGAAATGCTCATCATGAGCCATTTCTCATTTTGCTACAATGTTTTCAAAAGTCGTCTGCGTAAGAAAGCGTCTATATGTGGGTTAGAGTTAAAATTGAAAAACGTTTAACCGTAGATAGAGTTTTAAAACTTCTTGAATTGAAATACCAAAATAA
This sequence comes from Clinocardium nuttallii, assembly GCA_031471495.1. Classification (NCBI taxonomy): domain Eukaryota; kingdom Metazoa; phylum Mollusca; class Bivalvia; order Cardiida; family Cardiidae; genus Clinocardium; species Clinocardium nuttallii. The sequence goes on along the minus strand of JAUELF010071747.1, from coordinate 14,314 downwards.
GAGACAGGAAACATACATTATGTTTTATTTACTTTCAACGTTATTCCCGGAACATTTCATGTCACTGATTTTAAACAGTATCTTGTTTATCGTTTATCATTTCAAGTATAAATACTTTAAACCAAATATATATTACCAAACTACGTAGACTCTGGGAAATACAGAAATAAGATGTGTTCTTAAGAGTCAATTTCAAGAAAAATATTAATTTTAACTCGAAATATACATAAAATGATTATTGGCCTATTTGGTTTCCAGGTATTGACCGTATAAATTGACCATTTAGTTTAAAACATATTTTGTTTCAATGACTTACAACATATTTGTATCACAAGAGAAAATACGAAATGATTGGAATGGAAGCTAATTCTAGCTCATACGGTTCCTCTCCTATCTTGATCACTTGTCTCATAGCAGCGCAGTCTGGTACCTTATACAAGATGGCTGTTTACCATGTCCCTGATGAATACTGAGGAAATCATGTTAAAACAAGAAATCTTTCGTTTTCCAACAATATTTTAAGCTCTTTCAGGAATACTTATTTGCATACACAATAGTTTGTAAAGCGGTAGCTTTAACGCTATCGTATTGGCTAATTGGTCAATATTTTAGAAAATAGACGGGTTGGGTTCTCTCATTCTCTGTCAAAAGGTTTGTTTGATTGTACCTTCATTTGATCTGATACTAACGAAAAGAGGTTATGTGACATGCTAAATAAATGTTCTTCTTTTTTTCCTTGCAAATTAAAACGATATCAATACTTCATAAGTTCTATAGAAACTGGTTTATAAACGGATCAATTATCCATCGAAGTTAATTGTTTTGCTTCGTTTATTAACAAATTGACCCTGCATGTCAAGTGCATTTAAGTCGGCAGGAGTAAAGAAGCTATTGTTGCACCTTCGAATGTAAACGCATCGTATCACAATACTCTCCAATGTCTATCGGTACATACATACAAAAGGCAGTGGTCCTGATAAGGAGGCGTATACAGCTCTTTTCCCCACACTATCTCTCTTATCATCCAACAAAACTCTATGATGTGGGTACTCAAAAGAATCATCTCAATGAGATGGTTATTTTGAGTACCAACAACATAGGAATATAAGGTCAAAGAAATATTGTAGAACATGCATAACGTCCCTTATCTCATCATCAAAAGCTGTTTGAAAATCTACAAGGATAGCCGAACTGATTGAATGTCGAATATACCGAAACGAAAAGTCAATACAATCTTGATTTCAAGCCGATGCTCGGCCAAAGCAGTTTCTGGCGATTGGCCGAAACATTATGACAAGTGTCTGATGCCTTACACATATGAGCCGTTCCGTGAGAAAACCAACATTGTTGACTCGGCGTAAAGTATCGATCCGGATCAGCATAAGCATGTCGCACAAGCGAACCCGGACAGACACGTTTCGCCTCTTGTGGATATTCTGTTTCAGGAATAATTAGTCTTTACCTCTTTCCCCCTTATACGGAATGTGTCGGCCCGGATTAGCCTGCACGGACGGCACAGGCTGATCTAGTCCGATACATTTAGAGTATATCATGTTTGTTTTCTCTTGGAACGGCTCATATAGTACACAATACCAATCTAAGTTAAACCAAACCGTAACTTCGCGAACTCATATACATGTATACAGATCTTATGACTGTCCTATAAAGATCGCGTTAGCGTCATCCTATCAAATTGTCGGCTTACCAAGGCTTTCGGTATAAACACGTAAAATAACTAGAATTCTTTACATTTTCACCATGAATATGATCATAGTTATATACGTAAATGTTCATCCTCTATATAGTAGATGGTATAAAACATGTTTATGTATTGACGTAACCGTGTATGATCTTCTTTAATTCATTTATAAATATGTTTTGTGTGATACATGTATGTTGTATATAAATTAAAAAAAAAATATCATAATATATTCTAATCTACATCACGTTAAGAAATATATGCATAACCTTCAGTTATAATTAACATTAGCTAGCCATAGAGCTCTAATATATCGCAGTATATTCAATTAAGCACTGTCCAATATACAACACATCTGCAGCAGACGACTTTGATAATACTATGAAACGAAAACCCTGTTAGTGAAAGTATTATTATTTAATAAAGTTGAAAACATTGTGACGACAGGAGATATTTGTCATTAAGAGCAATTTTTTTCATTTTGGCACAATATGTTTAACACTCGCCTTCTACAGAGGCGTGCACATCCATATTTTTGTTGGCAAGGTTCTTATGTTAGATTCTGCAAAGTTAGCTACTGTAATTGAGTGAAATTGAAATCAATTGCTGATTCCTACAAATATATCGACGATGCAAGTCATGATGGACAGAAAATGATAGCTGCTCGCCAAATGGCTTTATGCCGATAGGCGAGGGTAAACAAACCCAAAACACCATCATCATCATGGTCATTCTATGGTTGAACGCTTTCCAACATACAGCAAACCGGGTGCTCTTTGTAATTGTAAATGTATTTGTATATAAATCTGTAAATATACACAAGTCACAATAAAAAAACGATTTACTTACTTACTTACTTACTCACAGCAAACCTGCAACAGACAACTTTGAACGCATCTTCGAAAACACCTGGAAATTCCCTATAAATGAAGGTACAATAACTGAAAAAGTAGAGAAAAAATTGGCAAATGGAGAACTTTTTCATTTAACCAATTCCTCTTTTTGCCAATGTGTTTTCAAAAGAGGCTTCAGGAAACGTCTGTATGTGGGAAAAGGGTTAATACTATTTAAATGCAATGTTTACTAATGGATCCCCGGACGTGATGTGAAGGCTTAAATAAATAATTATTGACGCCGCGTGGAAGCGCGGCGTCAGTATGGGATAGGTTTTAATTTTGTACCATGGGTGACGTAATCGAAAAAGGAGCAACCAACACATATTATTGTAAGGAAAAACTCAGCAATATGTTTGAAAACACAACCTTTAAGAATGAATAAATTGTATTTAAACTGATTTAAGAAACAACAAGATACAAAATATGTACATCTTCTACCGTCATTACAAAATGTTAAACACATTTAACTTGTATTTAATAACTGTTCCCCAACTTCCTAGGCTACGTTTTTTTATATATAAGTTGGTTTACGGAGTTCACTAGGCTACTCTTGTTTAATTGTTTGGTTTACTGTTATGCCGACTCGATTCATCAACGCTAAGATAAAAGTTTCAGGGGATGTTTTTCTTATTTATTTCTGTTGTATTTCAAAACTTAAAACGATCCTCCCCATACAGTTATTCATTCAGACCATTGTATTCTTGTTATATATGTTGACGATACATGAACATGTGAATTTTTTTCTTTTAATTTCATAAATGCTAAATTTTGATGATTCATATCTTTAAACTTGTTTAAAATTACTTTGCATGTTTTGTTTATATACTCCGTTTTGTTATCATACTTCTGCTGAACTAGAAGGAGAATAGACTTCCCTTTCTCGTTCCAAAGCTTGTGTCACACTTAACTTAAAACAAGAGGCATTAATACTTAAGTCAATATCTGTTAATATTTCAGCATCTATATTGTTCCTATTATCTAATTGATCTAGTTAGAGCAGATTTAAAAGGATTTTTGGTAAACATTAAGAAACTTCAGCTTGTATGACACATTATAGTTGCATTTAATGTTAAGCAAAAGGTAAACCAATAGTTTGAAGACTAAACTTGTCTTTTCACGAATACATTTACATGCTTAATATCACATAGATCATAGCATAAAACATGTCTAGTCCTACGTCAAAATTGACCCTCTTTGCTCTTGATAACATTTTATTATAGACTTTGGTAGCCAGGTGAGTAATAAAGGTACATATTGGCCTTCTTGTATAAACTAAAGAGATATTCGGCCTTCTTGTATAAAATAAAGAGACATCTGGCCTTCTTGTTTAAAATATTTACATCCTATCCCTTTGTACAGCAGTTATTTAATTGTACTGAACTGCATCTGGAACTGTATCTGCTTCCCTTAAGTCATGCTTTCAAATCTTGCGAGGCGTCTTTGATGCTTAGCATCAAAATTCGTCTTGTTATCACATTGTAATATTATACGTTATACGAGGACGCTAAGGGGTTTTTTTTGTTGAGGAGTTTTGTCTGAAACCTACCGACGGTTTAATACTGTTTAATCTGAAAAGTACATTTTGAATTTTGATTGTCTACACTAGTTCCGTTATTACCGTGCGGAAAAGTCGGACAAAGCTGTACAGTATCTCCCAATTGTTGATTCTCTAAACGGTACCCTCTTTAGATGAGCGGTGCTACGGGAAAATCAACCTACACGTATTTGATATAAACGGCGATTAAGGTGTGGACGGGCATTCATGAATATGAATCCGAAATGGCCAATATTTGAGCCGTCCCGCGAAAATAAATAAACATTATGGCATCTGCGTAATGTATCGACCCAGATAAGCCTTCGCTGTCCGTGCAGACTGGTCCGGGCCGACACATTCCGTCTCAGGGGGTTAGAGGTATATAATATGATTCCTGAAACAGAACATACAGAGGAGGCGAAACGTGTCTGTTCGGGTAAGCCAGTGCGACATGCTTATGCGGATCAGGGTCGACACTACGCATATTCCATAATGTTGGTTTTCTCGCGAGACGGCTCATTTGTCAGAACTTAGAAACCTTATGCTGAGGTTGACCTGGATCTACATTGGTCGTATATGCATTGGGGTTGGTTTTCTTAAAGGACGATTCAAGTATTAGTTTAGATGGTTTCTTTCATTTGATCGCTCCGGGGATTTTTTCTCTGATCTAATGAAATTGATTTTTAAATTAAAAACGATGAAATTCATTCGACAGAGGGGAATTATTAAAAAAGAACAGTGACAGTCATATTTGAGAGGCAAACGAATTTTCAACAAAACTATGTCATTTAATTTATCTTACCTTCTTATTTAGCTTAGCATATAACTGTATTGAATATGAAAAGATATGTCTTCAAGAAAATTGACTTAAAATTAAATGCTGTTTAAAATGCGTGTTAAATACCTAAAACTGATTTAGATTATATTTAAGCATCGCTCTATTGATTGACAGTGGTTTAACGCCGTTTCCAACAATATCTCAGTCATATATCACGGCGACCAGTTCACCAACTTATGAGTTTCCTGGCTTTTCCACATCAGTAATCCACACAACAATCTTTCCAAGTAACTGGCTTCTTTGACACGGTGACTTGTGTTAAACAAGAGTGATGGCCGAGCTGGGTTTCTAACGCACAATGGCAACCCGTGTGGCTACCGACTGAGCTATCGGGGCTCGGCATAATATTGCACTCTAGTGATTTAAAGTACATATGAGCCGTTTCACGATAAAACCAACATACTGGTCTATACGTAATGTATCGACCCAGATTAGCCAGTGAAGTCCGCGCAGGCTTACCCGGGCCGACACATTCCGTCTTTGGGAGATACAGGTATCGGGAAATTATTCTGAGGCGAAAGGTGTTTGTCCGGGTTAGCCTGCGTGGCATGCTTAGGCTGATCTGAGTCGATACATTACATTGATTCCATAATGTTGGTTTTCTCGTGGAACAACTCATATATATTATGAACAGCGTCATGCGTATTGGGGTTTGTCCTAAGTGTGTAAAGTGAAAGACCAAACGTACTGTTTTATAAGAATCTTATTTACATGATACAAAGACGTAACATCATGTAGTCACACCTAAAAGATAAGCCCAGTAAACTTCATCCCAGGTTTGCTTCAATGGTCAAAAATACAAAACTCGTTTATTCGCCAGACGAAACGTGTATAAAATGAGCATGAACCTTACCGTTAATCGAACCTTGGGATGGAGGCATTTTTACCACAAGACCAAATATCATTAACTGTATTTATCTAACGGAAGCACTTGCCTTCTTAATGTAATATTTAGCAATGCCATTGCATACCTATGCAATATTTGTAACAGTTGTATGCTGTGCTTGAGTCAAAACATGAAATAGGAAATATCGGAAACGATTATAATTACACATTAGAAAACAATCTTCATGAAGTCACGTATTCGAATTGTAGCTTAACTGCTCTATACACTCTGTAATAAATTGAAATCGTTCATCAGTAACTGATCTGTCCATGGATAACATAAATATACACTTCGTGCAGTTTTCCCAACAATAGATGTCCTATATCATCTTCAAAACGGTTCTGTTATGTCGGGCTATAAATAAAAGCGTCAAGTCGCAAGAGTTCCTTGCAGATCAATTCCGAAAGATGTGTCCGCTTTTCGACTGACAGTTCAGAGTTCAAGGAGAAATACGTCTCAAGTTTTCATTTCATTATAAGAGCACTTTCGGCTTTTACAACACCATACAAATTGATGAAAAAAATAGTTTATAGTAACTATCTAAGATTTGTTCATCCTCGTATAAGTACGTGTTATATCGAATTAATGTTTATAGCTCATTCGTGACTTTGTTAAAATATGTATATACCTTTTGTATATAACTAGAAACTATTTATAGTTTACATTACAAAATTAAGAATATCTATAGATTGTTATGTGTCATGCTTTCCAGTACCCCTGTCAAATAGTATGTACATTTAATCCACCTGAACCGACTGGAAGCCGTTCAACCAGTATATAGTCAGGCCAGCCGTTGCGTCCGCGCTGTCTGACCTGGCCCTATACTCTTACCTGCTCAACTCAACTCAACATCTTAGTCTGGATATTCCTAGAGTTTGGCGATGGCCTCTCTCACATGCAAGGGTTAGATTTAACAAGGCATTTTAATTTTCGCCATTAAGCTGACATCATGTAACTGGTCAAATTGTAAACCATGGAGTTATCGATAAGTTTTTGTCAGATGTAAAAGCTGAGAGAATTAAATTTTTCTTCTACCATTTTTTTCAAAAGTCGAGTGCAACAATGGCATCAAAGGTTGTCAGTACCTGTGCACTAGTTGTTGTTGTTGCTGTTGGAATCAATGTCCATCAATTTAATTCCAATCTCAATTCGATATTGTACGAAAGCCTCTCCGACTCTCACATGTCGTTTAGTGGTCTTAAAACGAAACTTCGTTTAATGACGTCATAAAGTCTTGATTGATAAGATATTGTGGCACCAAAGGGAACTATAAATGCGCGTTTATCAATTAATGCGTAAGGTCATTAATGTATATGCCATAAAATGTTTCATAAAAATATTCAGACTATTTAGACAAGAAACATTTGCGGAAGTACAAATGTATGAGTTTTCTTGCATGTTGTTGTTGTCGAATATTATTATTCTTTATTATTCTTTTTGAAGTTTAATCTATACGATAACTGGGTCTTGGTTCCTTACTCACATATTTATTATCGCCATTATAGATGACATTTATAAATTCACTCTATTGAATCAGGCATTATTACAATCATGGGTACACTAAATGAGCGGTTGATACAGGATATCATACCTTAACGTAACATGGGTCAATTTCTGTATATGTACAAGTTTATTGAAACCTTATTTAATTAAATGGCGAACAGTGTGTAGCCAGATCAGAAGTCGCGAATACGCAAATATTTTGAACAAGATGGCCAAATGTCTCTTTATTTTAAACAAGAAGGCCAAGATGTCCTTTGCTCAGCTGGCTTCCATAGTCTATAATAAAATGTCATCAAGAGCAAAACGGGTCAATTTTGACGTAGGGATAATACATTTTATATGCTACGATCTATGTAATATTCAGCATGTAAATTTAGTAGTGAAAGAGCTGCTAGTTTAGTCTTCAAACCAAAGACTTGTTTTAAATCTGCTCTAACTAGATCATTTAGATAAACTAAAAACATAGATGCTGAAATATAAACAGATATTAACTTAAGTGTTAATGGCTCTTGATTTAAGTTAAGTGTGACACAAGCTTTGGAAGGAGAGAGTTACGTCTATTCTCCTTCCAGTTTAGCAGAAATATGATAACACAAACGGGAGAATATAAACAAACAATGCAAAGTAATTTTAAAAAGTCTAAAGATATTTATTATAAAAATTGAGCATTTATAAAATTAAAAGAAAAAAATGCATGTGTAGTAGTCAACATATAGCAAGTGATGAACAGTAAACCAATCAATTAAAACAGCGTAGCCTAGTGAACTGCGTAAACCAACTTATAAAAAAAAGCGTAAATACAAATTAATTGTGTCTAAAGTTTTGTTATAACGGTAGAAGGTGTACATATATCGTATCTTGATTATTCTTAAATTAGATAATACAATTTATTCATTCATACAGGTTGTGTTTTCAAACATATTATTTTGTTTACAATACTTTTTGTTGGCTCCTCCCTTTTCGATAAAGTCACTCCATGGTACAACATTAAAACCTATCCCATACTGACACCGCGCTTTCACGCGGCGTCAATAATATTTTAAGAAGCAGTGATCCAGGAAAATCAACCTCGGTGTTTTAATTACGTAGATAAGAATATGCATACATTTTATATGCAAACATGATGCTCTGTGACTGAAATGACGCACTATAGTATCAGTTCAGTCTGCGTCGAATCGCAGCTTTATCTGGATCTACACTTGCGAATACTGCTGGTATTCGTAAAACAGGGTACCAACTGTTGATTCTGGTAACAGTATGCTGGTCAAATTGAGATTCTGATTGAAATGCAACGACATGTCTCGATCCGCACTGTTTTCAAACCAAACTGTTTTAAATATTGGCAAAATGAACAATACATTTTAACATAATAACGAGTCTTACAACAGCGAATACGGCTGTATCAGGTTTGTGTCCAGTGTAGATTCAGACCATCCTGCGAATCCGCGCAGTCAGAATGTAATCCAGAGTAGTAGGTAGTAGTAGGTTATATGACGACTTGGAAACTAAATACTGAAGACTCTAGAGGACCAAGCTTGTTTATACATACAAGCTTTTGTAATGACTTAATTAAACTTGTGTTAATCTTGACTAATTTTACTGTAGAGTAACACATCTATTATCTTTTCCAGGTCGTTTGTTTTGTCATCGGTTTTCGTGCTGTACATCATGGCGATATTAACACCACTGAAATGTCACGCCAAGTTCACGGGTTATAAATACTGTCTGTACGAATGTGCTAACTGTGTCGTATTATGGGGAGATGACCTCTACGACGGAGAGAAATGTGCCAAATGTTGTGTCTATAGCAACGGGGTCAAGGTCGATACGGAGTGCAAGGTCTGGAACAAGAACCAAATAACATACGATAAGAAGGACCGGGAATACGTTAGCCGAGTTTTGGGACTTAAAAAGCGATATTCTACCAACTTGGATTATAAGTCTATTTACGCGTCGGATGGTGAACCAGAATACTGCTTCAACAATTAACGACAACACGACTTATAAGTTGTTTTCTGATAAAATGTACATTGGAAAAAACTGCAAATCAGTTCAATCATATCTATTTTAACATGGAATTAAAATTTCTTTTGATCAAATTTTCTTAATCTAACACAAGTGTACCTTTCAGCCTTTTTGCTTGGACATAAAATGGTGTGTTCCACATATACTATTGAAATTCGAACTATTTTCGAGATTGGCGACATTTTGTTCAACTAGTGACACCCAGCTGACAACGTTGTTTATTTTCCTTTTTAATGCATTATCTCTAGCAAGATAAAGCATTAAATAGTTTTAATATATTACCTACTTGTAATACGTATCCCGAAATCATGTATATTTTAGAAATGTCTACAATTGAAAACATCTGACATAAGGATTAAAACATTCTTGAAAATTGAAAAAGACAGTGTTAAAAAAACATGTTGGAAAGTAGTGAAATTGATCATTTCCAACAATTTCCTTTTTCATGCAATTGTTCCAAATGCCGTCTGATGTAGTGGCATCGAACGGCGTCCGTATCAAGGAAATGTATGAACGTAGACTTTCAAGAGCGTCTGTAACACAGACGGAAATATAGCCTTGTGTTTTTAACATACAATAAACCTATTTCACCATATAATTATGCTCGAAATCTGGACTATCGTTACAACTAATAATGACACCCTTATTTTGAGATATAGACCAAATGACTGTACCAACCATCATTTGAGCCATTTAAACAGCGATCATTAAACTGAAATTGTCTTTGTCACTTGCGTTTGTCATTTTGAGTTCTAACACTTGCTTTTAAGCCATTAATATAGAATAGGTTATCGGTGGCTTCTTGAAAGTCTCTGTCCCGATGCCAAAATGCCCTATAATTGGTCTCCGTAGAACCCTTCGTGAGGTTGATTATGTTTCCCTTATTCTTTTTTATTTTGTTGTTGTATTTGATCAGGTTCTCAAGATATTTATCCTCACGAAATGTTATGTGTATCTGTGTATCAAACTGTGCTGATGTTTAAACAGTTACCGAACAGAAACCGTGTTTATCGGCAAATTTACATTTACCACTTTAGTTGTTATTTGAACGATTGGTATTAAAAATATTTTACTTTTGATAGTGATGACAAAATTTACGACATACAGAGGCTTCAAGTGTACAGGACTTGTCGTTTTGAACACTATTTTACTTAAAACAATGTTATGTTTATCTTTCTTTGTATCAGCCGTGGTAGAATATCCTATACATATTATTCCAGCATTGTTCATACACTATATCAATGTATAGTATTTCAAAATAAAGGAACTGTTTTATTTTCGAATTACGTCGTTGTTCCTTTACTATAAAAAATAATTGAGTCTCAATAACGGGTTGTGCTAAATATACGAATAATGAGAGCTGATACACTCCATTTTGTTTGTTTATTTCGGGTTTTGATTCCTTGGTAATACCTTGTATATCACGTATACACATTCCCTGGCTGATTACCTAGTATCATGCCTGGATTTGCCAAAGTGCATTTCCCAATGGCCGCAACGAGCAAGGACACAACCAGAGACACCGGACCTCAAACTCATTCACACCGTTGTCTTTCTGGTTTCATTCAAATACAGTATTGTGTGACACTAACCCAGAGATACAGGAAAACGCGGTGTTGCTAGGCTAGCATTTCAATACATTCACTTAACCCTTTTGATGCCAAATGCAATTAAAGGCTTTTGCAAACAATGCTGATACGGATAAGAAAGCTCTTAACGATATGTCTCTCCTGAAATCTGCATTGTTTGCAACTTTGACATTACATCTTTTTCAAATTTGGTGTTGGCCGAAAAACGGAGTGGTCTAATTTTCAACATGAAAGAGTCGACTTTGCCTTATACGATGTAGATGACCGCGCAACTTCCTTGACACCTTCTAGAAAATATACGGAACATCCATAATCAATTATTTATAAGTGTTTAAAACAACTTTTTTTTTATAGAACGGGAGCTTATCATTATCGTTCATCTGCTACAGGTGCGTCAGAGTTGGTCCGCATATAGGGATGTTTAATACATGACATGGTAAACTGTCATTCTCAGATAGATCACTTACAATTTTGCGTTATTACGAAAGTCGTGCATTTTACAAATGTAGGGTTTCATTTTCAAAAGAACTGAAAAATGTATTACAAATAACATTTCTTTAATGTCAAAGACTTTATAATTGAGCCGTCCCGCGAGAAAACCAACAGTGTGGACCCTGTGTAAAGTATCGATCCGGATCAGCCTAAGCATGACGCACAGGCTTACCCGGATAGACACTTTTTTGCCTCCTGTGGATTTTCTGTTTTAAGAATCATTACTCTATACCTCTATCCCCCTTGAGACGGAATGTGTCCGCCCGGATCAGTCTGTGCGGACTGCAGAGGCTGATCTGTGTCGATTCATTACTCATAGGCCATACTATTGGTTTTCTCGATGGACAGCTCATAAAGACACTTGTCACGTGTGGGCATATGTGGCCGCGTCAGACGTACATGGGTATCGTTGTTCCCTCGATTTGAGAGCATAGAGCATGACCGTGAAACAAGAGAGGACAGACGCACAATATAGCACGGACGTGTAATATGAGGTGCTACATGTCTGATATGTTTGAAAGAGTACACGAGAGCATGTATGTGAAACTAGACGGGCTAAGTGTCTAGTGTTATTAATCTTGGTGCGAACAAAATAGCACGGACTTGAAATATGAGGTAATACATGTCTAATATGTTTGACAGCTCACACTACAGCATGGGTGTGTTACTAGAGTGGATATATGTCAAGTATATTTGACAGCGTGAAATAGAGCACGGACTTGAAATATGAGTTGATGGATTTCTAGTATCTTTGACAAGTACAATAGAGCATGTATGTGAAACTAGAAGGGCTAAATGTCTAGTGTTATTGACAGCGAACAAAAGAGCACGGACACGCAACAGGAAGGCTATATTTCTATTAATATTGGTTCGAACAACAGAGCACGGACTTGAAATATGAGTGGATACTATTCTTGACAAAGTACAATAGAGAGCGGATGTTAAATTTGAGGGGCTAGAAGTCTTATATTTTCACATCTTACACTACAGCGCGGAGGTTACACTTGAGGGGCTGGAAGACTGGTATTTTAACAGCGAACAATAGAGCACGGATGTTAAACTTGAGAGGCTAGAATACTAGTATTTTTAACAGGGTATACTAGAGAACGGATGTTAAACATGAGGGGGTAGAAGTCTAATACTTTGACAACGTACACTAAATACGGAGGTTAAACTTGAGGGGCTAGACGACTGGTATCTTTAACAGCGTATAATAGAGCACGGTGGTTTAACTTGAGAGGCTAGAAAACTAGTTTTTTAACAGGGTACAATAGAGCACGGAGGTTAAACTTGAGAGGCTAGAAAACTAGTTTTTTAACAGGGTATAATAGAGCACGGAGGTTTAACTTGAGAGGCTAGAAAACTAGTTCTTTAACATCGTATAATAGAGCACGGAGATTAAACTTGAGAGGCTAGTATTTTTAACAGTGTACAATAGAGCACGGAGGTTAAACTTGAGCGGTTATAAGACTAGTATTTTTAACAGTGTACAATATAGCACGGAGGTTAAACTTGAGAGGCTAGACGACTAGTATTTTTAACAGTGTACACTAGAGCACGGAGGTTAAACTTGAGCGGCTAGAAGACTAGTATTTTTTAACAGTGTACAATAGAGCACGGATGTTAAGCTTGAGAGGCTAGAAGACTAGTATTTCTAACAGTGTACAATATATCACAGGGGTTAAACTTGAGAGACTAGAATACACGTGTTTTTAACAGTGTACAAAAGAGCACGGAGGTTAAACTTGAGAGGCTAAAATACTAGTATTTTTAACAGCGTACACTAGAGCACGGATGTTAAACTTGAGAGGCTAAAAGACTAGTATTTTTTTTAACAGTATACAATAGAGCACAGAGGTTATACTTGAGCGGCTAGAAGACTAGTATTTTAACAGTGTACAATAGAGCACGGAGGTTAAACATGAGAGGCTAGACGACTAGTATTTTTAACAGTGTACAATAGAGCACGGAGGTTGAACTTGAGAGGCTAGACGACTAGTATTTTAACAGTGTACAATAGAGCTCGGATATTAAACTTGAGCGGCTAGAAGACTAGTATTTTTAACAGCGTACACTAGAGCACGGATGTTGAACTTGAGAGGCTAGACAACTAGTATTTTTAACAGTGTACAATAGAGCACGGAGGTTAAACTTGAGCGGCTAGAAAACTAGTATTTTTAACAGTGTACAATAGAGCACGGATGTTAAACTTGAGAGGCTAGAATACTAGTATTTTTAACAGTGTACAATAGAGCACGGAGGTTAAACTTGAACGGCTAGAAGACTAGTATGTTAACAGTGTACAAAAGAGCACAGGTGTTAATCTTGAGAGACTAGAATACTAGTGTTTTTAACAGCGTACAATAGAGCTCGAAGATTAAACTTGAGAGGCTAAAATACCAGTATTTTTAACAGCGTACAATAGAGCACGGATGTTAAACTTGAGAGGCTAGAAGACTGGTATTTTAAACAGTTAAACATTGTACAGTATAGCACAGAGGTTACACTTGAGGGGCTAGAAGACTAGTATTTTTAACATGGTACAATAAAGCATCGAGGTTAAACTTGAGATGCTAGAAGACTAGTATGTTTTAACAGCATAAAACAGTGCACGGAGGTTAAACTCGAGGGGCTAGACTACTAGTATTTTAACATGGTACAATAGAGCACGGAGGTTAAACTTGAGAGGCTAGACTACTAGTATTTTAACATGGTACAATAGAGCACGGAGGTTAAACTTGAGAGGCTAGACTTCTAGGTTTTTTAACAGTGTACAATAGAGCACGGAGGTTTAACTTGAGGGGCGGCTAGAATACTAGTAATTGTTTTACAGGGTTCAATAGAGCACGGAC
>JAUELF010071638.1:4100-16330 GCA_031471495.1 Clinocardium nuttallii | reverse complement strand
ATGAATAATTAAATTTAATTGCGCGCTAAATGACCTTAGCTGTCGATGCGCCATAAAACAATATACATTCAATACCGCTTTCAACAATTGTTCAGTTATATCACGGCGTTTCCTTAGTAAGTAAGCAGTTCTACTGGTCCATTATTCTAACACCAGCTTCTCAGTCGTTAATGCTAATCCCACAACCATGAGTGCCAAGAATGGAACCATTACTACCATGTTTAAAGTATTTTTTAAAGTATTCGGTATCACCCGGCCAGGGATGTTCGACATCCCGCTTCCAGTGCGGACGCTCTACCAATACACCACAGAGCACAGGCATCCGAATTTCTATTACAGCAAAAAATGCGGAAAATACAAATAACCTCGTTAAATTTCTCAAAAAGTCTCTCTATATTGTCTATACGCTATGATAAAATAATCGTAAGATAATTTGGGGAATCCCGCATGTGTGTGATCAATGTGTACGCGTATTTTGCACTTGCGTATTTATGCGTGTAAGTAGTTGATCAATGTGTACGCGTATTTTGCACTTGCGTATTTATGCGTGTAGGTATGTTGATACATGTATGTGTGCCTTGTCAGTGTGTGTTTACGTGTAGGTATGTTAATACATGTATGTGTGCCTTGTCAGTGTGTGTTTACGAGTAGGTTTTTCTCTTTTATGTGCATACGATTACATTTTCTAGATTTTGACATATATGTTAAATGAAGTTTATCAAGAACCTTCTTAATTATTTTCTATAGCAACACATCTTATGGTCGGCGGAGAAATACACAGCGACCGGCTATTGGGACAAGAGAAACATGGACAAGTGCGTGATTGACGTCATGGGAGACTTCATCGGTGCGTTGACTGAAGCGCAACTGCCGCTTTACTTCAAGCCATCCGTGAATGTTCTGCAGCATAAACGCCGTGATATATTGAATATTTTAGTACGGCATTTCGAGGCGGAAAGATTGAAATTGTTGAACATGGAATAATTTGTTGTATAAAATAAATGTTACCTTTATAATAATGCACGACTTTAATATGTCAAGTATTGAATAATTAGATAGGCTTGCATTTTATGTTTCTGTATTACGCAGTTCAAACTGGCCATGCATTTTGCTTTTCTTATGTTGTATTTGTTCACACGTATTCAGATTCAAATATGTTCAAATGCTAACACACTGTACACTTTGGTTAATAAAGTTGATTGAATTCTGAAATGTTGAATTTGATGTCAATTTAAGGTATAGGACCAATATCGTATGTCCTGTCTGCTGCGGTATGACCGTAGCTGTTGAACGAGAATTACATTGTTCTTGGGGAGTATTATTGTATCTCCTTTCTCAAAAGGTGCGACTGTGATTTGATTATTATTTGTAGACGGACAGTTACGGCTCTGGTGATGATGGACGTACATGCTCGCCTGAATATTCACTGTACGCAGATGCATTGGCACCCGTATCGCTAGATGCGGCTCATATATTGAAAAGCAGACACATTGCATAACGTGTATACATGTGAATTTTCGTTGACACCGAAATTATATATAGCTCTAAATGTATGAAAGTCTTTCCGGATAGCGTAGTTGACTCGTCTCTGCTACACAGTATATCTCATACAACAAATTATATATAGCTCTAAATGTATGAAAGTATTTCCGGATAGCGTAGTAGACTCGTCTCTGCTCCACGGTTTATCTCATACAACACATTATATATAGCTCTAAATGTATGAAAGTCTTTCCGGATAGCGTAGTAGACTCGTCTCTAAAGTGTAACTTCCCACAAATGGCACCTCTTTATAACAAAAGTTGAAATGTTCTCACACATTAATTTTATTACCGTGAATTAACCTCTGCACAGTACTAGTTTCACCTTTGCAGAGCAACCACCTAGACATATAGGGTCCTGCCGGATATTGCTCTGGAAAAGTTACACTGTATACCTTTGTAAAACCTTTCCCTCATACAGACGTTTTCTGACACGTCTGCAGCAGACGGCTTTTTGAAAACATGTTGACAAAAGAAGAACTTTTGCCACCAGGGGCGCAGCTTCCTTTAGGCACGTGTCTACACATTTTTCCTTAAAAAATGCACCAAAATACTGCTGCGGCGATATAGGATTTCAAAGTGTTGGGGACCACCCTAGATCAACCCTACACATTTATTATTGCCAAGCTACGCCCCTGGCCACACTGTTTTCCACTTTTAGTCATAGGTTATCCATTCAATTATAGAGATTTTCTATTAGTCGTTTGCTGAAGAATTTTCGTATGAGGGAAAGGGTTAACCTTAGTTGTGGGTACTCAGTAAGATTAATATGTATATATTTTGAGTAGAAGATGCTCGTCGGAAAGTGTATACTGAAAACAGTGGTCAGCCGCAAATTTTTCAAAAGAAATGTGTCAATGTGATCGAAGGGGGAGGATATTATTTATCCAAATGAATTAAAATAATACTATGCATGTACATTACTATTGTATTCATTTTTTATTTGTAATTAAGATTTAATACTAGCTAAATATAAACTTTCGGCATGAATAAGGCATTTAAAAGAAACGTTTATTTGATCAAAGGCGCAATATTTTTTTATTATAAAAAAACATACAACAAAACATGATTACGAACAAAATACATATAACCCGTCGCAACAAAGGCAACATTATGGACTCTGCGTAAAGTGTCGCCCCGGATCAGCATTAGCATGTCACGCAGGCATATCCGGACATGCACATTCGCCTCATGTTGATTTCCTCTTTCGGGAATCATTACTCTATACATCTATCCCCCTGAGACGGAATGAATCGGCCCCGATCAGTCTGTGTATCAATCTAGGCTGATATGGGTCGATACTTTACGCAGATTCCACAAAGTTGGTTTTCTCGCGAGACGGCTCATATTTCAATGAAGATTCAATTACTTTGGCAGGTACCGTAATTTTCCTATTCAAATATGGAATTTACGTAACAATGTGCACGTATTTGTACCGGAAAATGTGCAGGTATACCTACACAATAAACTACAATTTTCGATGAATATCTATTCATGATAAAGACGTCCTTAGCAAAGTAACCCATAAATAATTCAGTTATTTAAAAGTATATCACTTACTTTTAAAGGAATAATGGTCAATTAAGAGGTAGAGCGGCAGAAAAAAGCAGCAACATACATATTTAGCATTGACATGCTATCCCTTGTATTATTTCTTCGCATTTAACAGACGAGTGCATTAGCACGAATTTATTAATGGAGAAACACAAGTTTGTTAATAGCGCTTAATGTCACGAGGGGAAAAAATCCTATTTTGTCTACTTTTGAGTGCAACTTCATTATTAATTACTAATACAATCGATGCACATAGGTACCAGTCTCGTAAAGAAATCCACTTTTTACTAATACATCAACGTTCATGTGCGTTGATCGGCGTTGGTGGTGATTTTCTTTTTAATTTTTACGATACTGGTACCTGTGTTCAAACACAGTCTCAACAAAACGTTCACTGTCAGGCTATATGTAGTATACTCCTACAACGCTACGATTGAAAAAAGTATAAAACTGTAGCCTAAGGAACACCTTTATTATGTACCTTTTTGTCACGCCAAGACCCCAAATCGCTTGACGCGAACCATAGAGTTAGGTCCTTGTTACGTGTAGCATAAATAACGTGTTCTGACACTTTGCAGATGCCATGTAGTGTAACACTTTCAGCAGGTATGATGAGCAGTTTGTCAGAATATCGACCATTTTCGCGATAGCGTATTTTTGATTGGATTACATTCATCACAAAGACTGTACAAAATCTTCACAGTTAATCACGTAACTTTTCATAGATCTAAGAATCATAGACTTAGATCCTTATTGCTTATAGCACGAACAACTTGGTTTGAAACTTTGCAGAACCATGTAGTGTAGCACTTCCAGCTGGTATGTTAAGCTGTTTGTCATCATACACGAACAACTTGTTTTGAAACTTTGCAGACGCCATGTAATGTAGCACTTCCAGCTGGTATGTTGAGCTGTTTGTCAGAATATTGTCCAATTCGCGATAGTGTATTGTTGATTGAATGGCATCCATTACAAAGGCACATCCGTCATCTCAACACAGTTTATCACGTAACTGTTGATAGATTCGGTGTCACGTGATACGTTATCTGTATTATAATTTGCACTGAGAGTTGGCACTTGATTATTTGGAAGTTTTTTATATGGTGCAGGGTTTGTTTCCTCTCTGTCATTCTTTAATACATTTTCATGTTCACATTCTTCAACTAAACGTTCATATTTTGAATCGTTGTCTCCCTGTATTTTGTTATTTCGACATATTTGACATTTATATTTATAATATCTACAAACAATAATAATGACCAGCACAGCTAAAATCAAAAGAGCGAGTATGGAAGCTGCGATAATAATGTAAACATACACTATAGGTAGCGGACAAGAACAGGAATGATGTCTGCTGTCCCCCTCACATGTCAGATTAGCGACGAAAGGTCCGTGCTGTTCTTGTACCAACCAAAAGCCATCTAGGATAGCATTTTCCGTTGATTCCCTTTGCTCGAAATAGATGTGAGTTTTGTTGTGGATTTCTAGCTGACCGAACGTAAATAGAGCCGTTTTGTCTGCTTTAAATGCTGACCATGGGTTCTTCTTTCCTAAAATGAGAAGAGCAGTACTGAAATAGCTTTCTTGTTTGCCTGCATTAGAATTAGATAAACCATGTAAGTGATTCGAAGTGTAATATAACTACTTCTCATCATTTGAGTAACCAATAGCTTTGACAGAGAATGAGCTTATTAGTTTGCATTCCTGGTGAAGACCGGAAGGAAGCTTTTGGAATTGTTCGAAAATATTTTATAATTTATTATGAATTGTGTGCATTTATACGCATGTTATTAGAACCAATTTCAATTATATCATAACAAATAAATAAAGTAAACGTTCAGAGCAACTCATATGAATAAATTAATAAATAGAACTACCTTCTGTCATCCAATGAATGCCTTCCTGAGAACCAGCAGCACCGGAAATGATGTGAACAGGTGCCCGGGGATTGACGTATAAATGAATAAATTAATAAATAGAATTACCTTCTGCCATCCAATGAATGCCTTCTTGAGAACCAGCAGCACCGGAAATGATGTGAACAGGTGCCCGGGGATTGACGTAATCATAACTGAGTACTTTATCTTTGTAAACAGGCCACAACCGTTCGTAAGAGTGCTCGTGAGCCTGGATTATCATATCTACTCCCTGGGCGTAAAACAGGTCCTCCAGTCTAGAATATAATATTTACGCTATCAGTATTACGTTTTCATCGTTCTCCTTACGGAAGGGTATTCACCCTTATACCACAGAACTAGTCAATTGGTTTAGTCTACATAAAACATTTACAGCGATTACAGTATACAGATAGGATGGAGTATAAAACACAAATGCTTATAACAAAACAAAAGTTCTGTCTCTATGCTTGAATAAATATCTGTTATTTCGAGGCAAGAAAATATGTTTTTAATTGTTCAGTTGCATTTTCAACAGACGACAAAAGTATGTAATAAAATTGAATATAATTCTCCATATAAGTGCATATACTAGTCTTTGCCATATCATAAATTAATAATAAGTAGTAACTCATTGATTTGTTCATAATGGACTGTGTGCTCCAATGCACACGAACCGCACACGAAATGTTTTCTGGTAATTTGGTAAGGTATCAACCGTGGTGGTCGAGTGGATAGCGTCGTGGATTCGGATCCGGATGTTCTGTGCAAGTTATAGAACATGTTGTCGATTCTGGTAACTATACCTGTTTGTTTACCCATGGATCAAAAATAAGTGAACTGTCGCCGTGCTATAACTGAATACATGTTAAAATGGCGTAAAACACAAATTAATCAAAACAAACTGGTGTATTTGGTATGATACGAGCCTCCTCAATGAGCATGCATGTCGGAAAAAGTACAATAAATAATTGTTGATTAGTGTAGATTCAGATCTGTCAATCTGTTCAGTCTTTTTAATCGATTCGACTTCGGCTACTCTTAAAATAAATAAGTCTTAATAGAGTGTACGTGGTTTGCAATATAGTTCGTGATGCGAATCATTACAACTGACTCGCTGGTGTAAGGTTAAATGTATGAGCGGTACTTTTAACTTGCCAGGAAACGCCGTGTAACAAGTTTTAAAACAAACACACTAGGTTTGAGAAATCGAAGAAAACAGTGATGTCACTGTCAAAGTTTACGGTCGTTTTGTACCTACCCGTATTGTACCCAACGTCGAAGAAACAGGTTTGTACAATCATCCCCGCCATTGTTAGAACAGTACATCGGCCTATGACCCATTGCGATGATCCAAGGTTGTTTATCGCGGTTTTGATTGGCTGATATCAAATCTTGGAGTAGCCAATGAAATTGATTGCAAACGTAATATTCGTTGTAGGTAAAGAAAACTTCTGTAGAATAACTGAAATATAAATATATATGATTTATTGTGGCGTAACCTTCTTTAACACGCTAAATTACTTAATTCATTATCATCAGTTCCGAAATGTTTTGGTTAAATGCAGTTTTAAACATAAGTTCTGTTATATCACGGCGACACTTCACATATCCATGTTCCCCGAGTAAACAAACCCGTTCTATGCTAGGAAGTGTGCCTTTCCAAAGGGCACTCCACCATGACCGTCGTGAATGGGGATCGAACCCGGGACGCCCGTTTCGAAATCCCCAACGCTAACTAATCGGCTACGGTGGATTCGGAATTAGTGTTTAATTAAAACTGATAAAGTTATAGCGAACAACGTAGACCAAGATTCAACTGACAATTTACAATTTGAAATCGTGCATAATTAGAAAACCACAATGAACGTATATAGTGTTAAGAATAACATAGTCTTGTGACAAGCAAAGTCATTCTTTCCGGCGTTTGACAAAAGTGACAGTGACAAGCACCATAATGGTTGTGAGAAAGAAAGGAATCACGTGAGAAGGTGAATTGACCGCCGTGATATGACTGAAATAGTGTTGTACCGGCCTTAAACCCAAATCAATAAATCAATAAATCAATAAATCAGGAAATTACGAGTATTAATCACGGCACACCTAAGATGTGTCGTTCCTGAATAATCAAATTGGTCATAAACACTCTCCAGGGCTTCAAGTATGTTTGTAAGACTAAATTGTAAACAGGGTCAAATTCCAACGACCTTAATTAGGCTATTAATAAAAATGCATAAATATTTCATTTCTTAACAAGTAAAGCGTGTCAGAAAGGCAACTAGCTATGTCAAATGTTAGTCCTTTACTTAAATATGTTCCACCGTTCATGTTTTGCAAAATATAAGATGAACAAAAATGCTTTAAAGTATATAAATTACGTATTACTAAGCGCTAGGTAATGTTGTTGGAATTGGACCCATGGGTTACAACCCTTTCGGTGTGCCTACCTGATAAAGTGGACTGGTCCTACATTGTAACTATACCACATCTGTTTAAGTGGGATCGGCCAAGGTGTGTTAGGTGTTGAGAAACGTAATCTATAGTGAACAAAGTCGTCGTGGACCTCTGAAAGAGACACAAAGAGTGAGCCGTGCCCCGCGAAAACCGACCCTAGGGACGTTGCAACCAGTGGATTTCGACATAATTGCCTCTTTGTAATCTATCTCTGTGGCTGCTCATTAAGGAAGGTACAATCTGACCCTTGTATGAACCGTAAGTGCAGGCTAAATGGGTCTAAATGATTAGAGTCAGTGCAACTCGAGCTCCAGCAGGTGGGATGAATGGTTTCTTAACATTTCTATATACACCATTACATAAATTAAGTTCTGCTTCTGTTTGTTAATTAATCATCAGCGCACCAGTAATACCATGTCAATAACCACCATGTTGGACTATGACACGCCCATTTTTGGGGGTATGACACGCCAGTATTGGAGTAGGACACGCCCATGCTGGAGTTGGACACGCCTAGCCCATTTGAATCGCGCCATGTTGCTCCTCAGTGCAGTTAAGACTCTGGTAAAAAAGCGTCTTTTATTAAAGAATCTTTTAAAATCGAAAACATGTGAACATATCAAAATGAAGAAGAATACCTTATTAAAGCATTATGATAATCCGCTAGGTATTACCAGGGACACTGGTATTACATACATGTTTATATGTATTAACTGTATGTTTGATGGTATGTACATGTGTATATTTATGTGCGTCTTTGCCAGATTTCATTTAAAGAAGTTTGTAAAGAGCCATCGGTAGGTTTATACTGTTATATTGAGTTAAGTTGAGGTGGTAACTTATGACAACATATACAAGTGTAACTCTAATGACACTATGCGGATATTGGGATATCGACATATTGGTGAACATCACAAGTCCATGTAATTGTAGAGAGCAGCCGACTTTGAACAGTTTTTGTCAACAAATAGAAAATCTCTATAATTGAATGGATAACCTACGACTAAAAGTGGAAAACATTATGGCAAAAGGAGAAATTGCACGTTTTGTGCAAGTTTATCTTTGCCACTGTGTTTTCAAAATGCCGTCTGTTGCAGAGGCATCGTAAAGCGTCTATATGAGGGAAAGGTTAAGCACACACTGTTTAACTGGTATATATGTATGTTTATTTTGATGTGTACATAATTTACAGGGATCTGAAAGGTACATATTATTAAAAAAAAAATCTTATATTTATAAACAACTTTCCCAACTTTTCTGTACAGTATAGCAATTTTCGCCAGTTATCACCAATCAATTCTATTGTTATACCAAACAATACATCCCCCAACACCTACTACAAATTCTATAGGTATAATTAAACGTTGGGAAAGTGGGAACACACCATATTATCATATTATCCGGCTGCAATATGAAATTGTATTTGTTATGTTGCAGTAGACAACATAGCAGACACAAATAATTACCATGGTTTCCAGGTGATGGCATATATGGAATCCTTGATGCAAACGGCTGGATTCTGTTGAAAAATCTATCCCCAACCTACAAGATAAAGAAGAGAAAATAGTCAAGAGTCGAAATACGCGACAAATCTGTTACTATGGCTTTTTTTATTGTAAATATACACATATATATTTCGTTAAAATAAACTTTTATGAAATAAATATACATTTACTTTTCGGTAAAATAAATACACATATATATTTCGTTAAAATAAACTTCTATGAAATAAATATACATTTACTTTTCGGTAAAATAAATATACACCTATATTTCGTTAAAATAAACTTCTATGAAATAAATATACATTTACTTTTCGGTAAAATAAATATACACTTACGTTCCGTTAATAAGCAACACTTACATTCCGTTATGTTAAACAGACACATATATTCCGTGAAACAAAATACACACGTATGTTTCGTAAAGATAGTTCTACACATATGTATCATAAAGATAAATACACATATGTATCATAAAGATAAATACACTTACCTTTCCTAAATCGTCGTTTAAATTGTAGGCAAAATCCCCAACATGCCACACTGCGGTATAGTTACCAGAATCGACAAGATGTTCTAAAACGTCGTATGTAGGAATATCACCAATGATGCCCATGTCTCCATACACAAGGAACTCCAGCGGCTTAGTCTGAAAGTAAGAAACATCATATATATGTATAGGCAATATCATTAAAATCAGACCAAAAACCTTCGCTGTACGTATATTGGATCGGACTTCACCGAATAAAAGGTCTTCTAGACTTGACGTAATACACTTAAATGCTAATAAGCACGTGCTCCATTTGTATGTCCAATGTAATCGCACGATACAACAAAATCCCTACAAAGTTGGTCTGTAACAACAGGGGAGGTAATCCATATACAAAGCTGTGATGACAGAGCGTAGGTTGTATCGTTCGATTTCATTGACAGAAAATTAAAACCCTGTTCATAACCATTTAAATTTGTTGGGCCAATTTTAAACAGACGACCGTTTATGCGATGCATTAGATTCAATATACGCAAAGCGAAATAGTTTTGTCTTAATTTAACGCGATTGATCAAAACCATTCTTATGGCCATTTCTTTTGAAGTACAAATGTTTTTAAAAAAAACCACACGAAAATACAAGTCCTTTATATTTGCATGACGTACCTAGATATAAAGATATTAAGACCCTTGCATATGATGTTGCTTATCCTTCAGCCTGTTTCGAAAAGGCGTACATAACACACGAACAAACCAACGAACGAACGCACGAAAGGAAAGTGTATATATTACAATCACCTAGAGCGGCTCTGTCTATAAATGAGTCGTCTCGCGAGAATTGATTGATTGATTGATTGGGGTTTAATGCCGTTTTTAACAATTTCTCAGTCATATCACGGCAGCCAGTTCACCTTTTCATGTATTTCCTGGTTTGCCCACACCAGTATTCCACACAACAATCTTCCCAAGCAACTGGCTGCTTTTTCACATAAACTTAGCCCATTGGTGGAAGACAAATGACCAACATTGTGGACCCTGATCCGCCTAAGCATTCTGCGCAGGCTAACCAGGACAGACACTGTTCGCCTCTTGTGGATTTTCTGTTTTAGGAATCACTCTATACCTATATCCCCCTGAGACGGAATGGATCGGCCCGGATCAGTCTGCTCGGACAGCGCAGGCTGATCTAATCGATACTTTACGCAGATGCCATAATGTTAGTTTTCTCGCGGGACGACTCAAATACGGTTTCGTGTCTTACTGATTATGATATAGATCTTCGAAAAGAATTTGATGAATGACGTCATTTGGACAAAAATGTAATTTAACCCAAAGGTTCTGTTGTGACTTTATTCACAAACAAGTTAATATGTTTTAGTCAAAATTCAAACCTAGAAATTATTTCTTTTTAAATTGTTTTATAGCAAGGAATTGTTCTGTGTAAATCGAATATCAAGCAGATAGTTTAATACTACATATGAGTTTACTGAATTTACAAGTCATGTTGGTATCACAATGTAAGCTTGTTGTATATACTTTTGCTAGAAAATATATGATGCTATAGTACATCGGGTTTTAGTGAGTTAAACTGTTCACTTCGAAAATAATAAATAACACGCCCTACGACAAAATAAGATATAAGCTCATACCTGAGTGTGAGCCAGTGTTGTAAAACTGTAAACGTCGCTTTGGTACTGTAACGTTCTGCTATCAGGGTACATTGGTGTGATCCTGTAGAAATACCGCTCATCTTGGCTTAAATTCTGTAAACGCAAAAAAAAACATATTTCGTAAGATTACATCATGAACTTGAAAAACATCGTAACTATAAAATTGAAATTTTCAGTTTGTCCTTGACATATGCATTTGAAGACGAAAATGCAAATTGGTTTAAAGTACAGTGTCATTCAAGCGTAATCGTTGTAAGTCATCGATCTACGCAACACTTCATCTTATAATCTCAAGTTTATGTTAAGCGAATATGGTTTGTCATACATCTTTGACAACCCAGGATCATAAGACAGTAAAAAGAAATTACCATTTTCAAGCAAAGACTTATTGACATATTTCTTCAAAAATGGCAGTCAGATTAATTGAACAACTCTTTATTAAACTATTTAAATTCACCAAACGTCTTTCATCAACTACACAGAAATCAATGAATAAACTAGCTAATTATATATCTTTGGCAACTTAACGTAGGAAGAGTAATATATAACCATTTCTTTAAACATGTTCACCATGCATATAATCATAGTTATACGTATATACTATATACGAATTTGTTCTTCCTCTATGTAGTATATGTTTATATCAGAATTTATTTTTTATGTATAACTGTAACCGTTTTTGATCTTCTTTAATTAATTTATAAATATGTTTTTTGTGACGAGTTACATGAATGTTGTATAAGTTAATAATATATATGTAATATATATACAATGTATAGTATATATCACGTTGAAAATTATATAGTCTAGCATTTCTCACAACTTAATAAAATTAAGTTTTTTATTATCGCTTGCAATTTATCTTTTGATCTTTCCAAAAAAACAAATAGAATAATACCTTATATTCGTTTAGTGTAATTACTTTTTAATATATTTTACTTGTTGTTTTTGTGTACTGAAGAAGAAGAAGACGACGATTAAGACAAACAGAAGCTCTCTCAAGTTTTAATGGACTTTTCATTTATATATGTTTAATCTAGTCCTACTAGAATCCTGTAAGGATATGATGAGCGATTATGACCAGAATCAGACTAGAGATCTAGAATCCTGTAAGGATATGATGAG
>JAUELF010071529.1:0-16331 GCA_031471495.1 Clinocardium nuttallii | reverse complement strand
TTTTGTGATAAACATAATTTAAAACTTGTTTTTATGCTTTAGACTTCATTTTTATTCAATAATATATTATAAAAAAAAACTCCGTATATCACCTTTAAGTAACATTCATAATGTTTAAACTTAGTTAGCAATTCTTCTTGAGGATTTAAATAAACACAATATTTAAAAGTGATTTACCGGTAGTCATGTTGAAGGGGCTAGTGTCTGAGGCGCAGTCCAATAAAGTTCACAATGTTTAAACTTAATTTTTGTTTCACATATATACATTCATAATGTTTAAACTTAGTTAGCAATTCTTCTTGAGGATTTAAATAAACACAATATTTAAAAGTGATTTAGTCATGTTGAAGGGGCTAGTGTCTGAGGCGCAGTTCCATAAAGTTCACAATGTTTAAACTTAATTTTCGTTTCACATACCGGTATACAATCACAATGGATCATTTAAACAAGCATGGCCAAAATGGGATATCTTGTGTTCCTAATTTATCTGAAAGAAATAAAGTCTTAATTTTTTTCTAAAACATCGGTGCCAGACAAGCAGAATGTTCTATAAAATATGAATCCTAAAACATAATTTCTTTGATATAAAGTAACACTGATGATGAACATTCACTATAACCTCTCTTTCATGAAGGACGGAACAAAGCGCACAGCAACATTGAAAGTGCTCAAGAAATCGAAAGATATCCAGAAATACAAGGGGCCAAAAGCTGAGTTGAGCTATTTCATCATAGCAGCAGCAAATGATGAGGAACTGCTTCATATAAGGTGTTATCAAACACATAAATTCACAACTATTCAACAAGACAAACCCGTACAAGTTTATGAACATGGTAAAGAAAGGAGACACCTGCTGGATTGTTTCAACAAGCAAAGTTGCCTTTGCACCTTCCGTAACTACAGGCACTTTCAACAATATAGTGTTACCTGAAGAGGAACCACCAGCTGGTGGAAAGCGTTCAATAAAAGATGCTCTAAGTTCGCCACAGAAATCCACAATAATTGGCAAAATCCTACAGGTTGGTTAAAATCTTATCTTATGTAAATTATTTCCAACATATAGATGTTTTCTGAAACTCATGCAGCAAACAACTGTTAAATACATTGTTGGAAAAGGAGATTGTTTCCATCTATTAAAACTTACATTTGTAGTAACAATTAATGCTTTTAAAAACTATGCATAAATGACTTCAAATTTGACTACTGCAAAGCTGTATTTGAGCATATCCAATAACCACCAGTATAATGATTCCCACATTGCAAATGATACAAATTAGGAATGTAAATTTTTTTTTCTCCTTAATCTTTTTAAGTCACATTACATATTTCTTTCTTTTAGACATAATTTAATTCATCTGCGGCAGATAAATTTTTAAAACTTAACATTATGCAAATTCAATGTTTTATTGAGATGTCAACAAAAGAACAAACTGGTCCTGCATCACATGCACAAATCAAGTGTTTGGTTTTATGTAAATGATGCAATGTTATTGACCAGATCAGCCTATGCTGTCTGCGCAGACCGATCTGGTAACACATTCCGTTGCAGAGAGATAGGGGTATAAAGTTAAAGTCACAATTCATATTTCCCACATCCAAACACAATTTAATCCATCTGTATCAGATCAATATTTAAAACTTTTAGGACTGTACAATGGTGAGAACTCAGCCCTGTGGTGATTTTAGGACCATGAAAATTCAATGACTTGTTGAGATGTCAACAAAAGAATGATTTGGTTTTGCATCACATGTACGAATCTAGTGTTTGGTTTGATGTAAATGACACAGTGCTGGTTCTTGTTAAAAAACTGTTCTAATTATTAAATTACTTTCAGGTATCTCCTATTGCTTATAGAATGGAGGGGGCATTGGCTGTTCGCTCTCTAATCATAAAAGACAGAACCGCTGTGGTAAAGGTGGCCCTTTTTGACAAACAGGCTACATCAGCATATAGGGAGAATGCTGTAGTGGAGGTGAATGGACTAGGTATATCAGAAAACATTCCAGCAGCGACAGCAGTTGACTGGAACAAGAGAGACGACATGCGAGGTTTGTTACAGCTACTCTTTCTTTGATCAGGAGTAAATGGGCAGAAATCCATGAATATTACGTTGTAACATAATATTATGATTTCTGCCCAAACTTATACTGTATTTCTGTAAATGCATGACTACTGTCTTGGTTTTCATTAACAATATATATTTGTGCAATTCCTGTGTGGAG
This sequence comes from Clinocardium nuttallii, assembly GCA_031471495.1. Taxonomy (NCBI): domain Eukaryota; kingdom Metazoa; phylum Mollusca; class Bivalvia; order Cardiida; family Cardiidae; genus Clinocardium; species Clinocardium nuttallii. The sequence goes on along the minus strand of JAUELF010071529.1, from coordinate 14,108 downwards.
TTTTCCGTGCTGCACAATATAACATATTACGACTTTTGTCCAAACTTGATAATTATTCCACATACCAACTTCATAATCCGGGTCCACTCAAGATTTATCATGTGGTTTGGTTTTTTTTAATCTAAATTACCATGTACACCACTTGACATCTCTTTAGCAGACCACTTTTTGGATCATTGTGACAAAAAGAAAAATCATAATAAGCAATTCTTTTTTCTGCAATTTTTTATTTTATTTATTTACTCTGTATGCATTTCAAGATTCTGAATGTTCTCATAATGTCTTGTCTACTACAGGTTTGTTAAACATGTATGACAGATTGTTTTTCAAATTATAAATTTGTTCATTTGTATTCAATCTGTGTTAATTTATTTGTAGTTTTTGTCCAGTGAGACTTTACACGATGTACATGGTACACCAGAAGACCTTACATTATACAGGACTGATCAGGATTTCACTGTGTGGCCCTTAGAAACGGAATCCCAGCAGATGATAATTGACTGTATTTATGAGACATTTACATACCAATGCTGTGATCAATCTTGTATGTATATATTTTCATTACAAATTTTTGGTTTGGTTTCTTAAGTCCAGTAAATGAATCCACATTTTAATAAATCTATACAATTATTCAAACTTGTTATCTGCGATGTTTCATGCTGAAATTGAGATATGTCAAGGGAAAGAAACTATTAAATTATTTCCACTTGCATTTGCATTATGAGTTTTTAAAGCAGACTTCTAAAAACATCAAGAAAAATGGAAACATTGCTTATGATCAATGATTACAATTTTTACTATTCAGCAGAATTTCTTTAGGACTTTGAAGAAGTATTTGCTGGTCATAATGACTAATATCTGCTTCAATTAAAGGTTAGTTATAATTATACTCAATAAACTTGGTGAATATATCATTGTCTATATATATATATTGCATTAAATATTTATGTTTTGTTTAATTAAGCATTTTACTTCATAAGATGTGAAAACATTTAATTAAACAAAATATTTACATGGATGTTTCGTTTTATATAAACAGTAATTTCCTTTTCTAGCTTGTCGACAGAAGAAGATGATCGAAGGAAAGTGTCCGGAATGTGGCAGTGCAATAAGTAAGTGGACATGCAGGGCAAAAGTGAACGTTGTCATGCAGGACAAAGGTGAAAAACAACTCAGTCTCTTTCAAAAAGATTTGTGTCAATTGTTTGGAGAGTTGAAGATGTCAACAGAAGAAGAACTAATGGATTGTCTTTTGGCACAATTACCTAAAACCTTTAATGCGAAGCTTGTTAAAAACAATTTTTTTAGTATTCAGTTGTTGTAAAATCTAAATTGCATATTGCCATATTATATTAGACTGTTTTAACATGTAATGCAATTGCAGCAGAAGAGTAGAAATCAACTTCAACATAGTATGTATATGTCTTTAGGAGTATGTTCTCATGTTATTGTACACTGTTTATATCTATATGACAATCTTTACAACCAACACTCTTTTGAGACTAAATGAAAGCACTGGCTGATCTGATTTACAGAATATTTCAACAAGCTTATAATTTTATGAAAGTTATATACTGATCAGACTAAGTGGATTCACAGGATGATTGCAATGTGATCTATTCACAATAGTTAAATTTTTTCTTATTTTCATTTAGAACTTTTGAACTTTGAACCTACCTGTCAGAGGATTTTGCTGCAATTGTATTGTATAAGAGGACAAGTTAATTAAGGCTGCTTCATTATGTGTTTAATATGAATCTTTTTGCTGACATATAAGGAACGGACTGCTGTTTTTTCGTGTTCATGGGAGTATGAACCAAAAAAAAATGATTATGCGCTATGAAATCGATTTCATATAATGTGTGATCAGGTTTTTTTGTTCATACCCCCATGAACACGAAAAAAAAAGCTGTCCATTCCTTATATTTTAGCATTAATATGGCTATTACCGTGGGTAATAAAACATAATAGTATTTTACAACTTTATTTTCCATAATATAGCACGTCAAACATTAGTCCAATTTGGTGCCTATGACGTGACGTCACTTTCTTAGTATTCGGTAGCTTTTTCCAAGAATCCAAGGAAAATTTTGTTCATGAGGTTATGAATAAAATATTTCAGACAAGCAAAAGTGATGAACACAAACAAAACTAAAATATCAGTAAGAGAAAGTAACATTTTCATTATTCATACATAATGTTAATTGCTCAGCTAACTTGGAATTCATCTTAGTTGTTTCCTTCAATAACACAGATTACCATTTCATAAAAATGATATCTTAACTAACAAACTACAAAAATAAATGATATCAAGCTCTGCATTTACTTTTCGTTTTTACACATTGCAAAGCTTCTAGGTCATATCAAAATATTATGAAGGATAATATCAGGAAGTGCTTTTAAAATCATGCTTTTTTCTGTGCTAGCTAATTTGTTTAAAAGCAATATTTGTTTTGGTTACTTTAAACATAATTGTGCCTATGTGCTAGAATGCTTTACTTCTTTACTCTTTGTTGTATATATTTGTTCAAGTTTATAGTGCAGTTTTTAGTTAAAGCAGTTTAGTAACATTTAAAACTTTTAAAATTTTTGTTTTATAATATGAAAAGAACTAGAATGTCACTTGTTATTTACAAGGATAGAAGAAAAAAAAGATAATATATGAAAATGATTTTTGTTTCACATATTTATAACACTTTCCAACGCACATGAAATATGCATTTCACTACTTTGTTAACATAGTGGCAAAATACAGAAAAGTATTAACAATGAAGGGCCATGTTTCATTATTGAATAGGATTGAATCATATAAACATTGATAATGTTTGCTGCTTATGAACAATGATAAACAAAATTCAAAATTATTTAAAATGAAATTGAAATAGAATACTTTGTTAAATCCCCATTATAAGCCAACTTCTCATGATTGCTACATGTCACGATTCATTGATATATCAATTTAAACACTTTGTTGACAAGTTTGTGTATGTAATTCATAAAAAAGCAGATATTGATCAAACTGTGAAGATGCACAGGCTGATCAGAATCTTCTAACAAGTTGAGTAAATTATATATAAAGCTATTTCTCTTGTTTGAAATATGTGCATGATAAAATGAAACTTGCTGCCATTTTAAAAATATGTCAAGATTGCATTGTTCAGTGTTGTCAGAATCTATGTAATTAATTAACAGTTGAGATATTGATCAAACTGTGTAGATGCACAGACTGATCAGAATCTTCTAACAAGTTGTGCAAATTATATAGAACTTCTGTTAGAAATATGATTGAAAAGTCAATTCAAACACTGTTAAATATGAGCTGGTGCATGATATAATGTAACTTGTTGCCATTTTAAAAATATGTCAACATTATCTTGTTCAGTGTTGTCAGAATCTATGTAATAAAGTGTGTGTATGTAATTAACTAACAGTTGAGATATTGATCAAACTGTGTAGATGCACAGTTTGATCAGAATCTTCTAACATACTTGTGTAAGTTATATGTGAATAGGAGATACTGATTTACTGTGCTGATGTATGGGCTGATCTATATCAAATGTATTTCACAAAAGACTAACTTGTATATTTTCTCATATACTCGGTCATATATAATGTCTAAATTCATTACCTTCATCAGTTGCTTTCATTATTGAAAAAGCTTTCTCTGTCAATTTAGTTTGTATACATGTGTGAAAGGGTCGATATATAATAGTTGTTTAGTCTGCTTTTTAAAATGTGCTTGCTATTATGATTCATATTGCTTAAAATTATTTTATTTATTTAAACTTACATTCAAATTCTATTGCCATAGATGATAAAAGAGTATTGTGTGATATATTTTTTCAAACTATTCAATTTACAATTTATGTAGCTTTCTGTATTTTAAGACTCAAATTATCATTCAGAATCAGGAATATAAGACATTTGTCTGACATCTTTTGTAGTTTCAAACAAAACCTTTTCATTTCTTTAATATACAGAAGTAAGTTTGTATGTATTTGCTTCTTCTGCATATTATCTGTGATTTTGGTTGAATCATATTCTTATAAAATTGTTGGATGATTTGATTGCCATTCATGATAAGAGTATTTGATTGATATCTCTGTGTGTAATTTATTGTTAATTACTTTCATTAAATGTGTTGTAACAGAACATAGGATACAAGTAAAACAAAGATGTTGGTGCATAAGAATAACAAGTGACAATTTTGTTTTTTACATTTATAATGTTGTTTAACATGTGTGACATCTATTTAGATCACTTAAAACTTACATCCAGACAAATATTTGGCTGTGATTTGTTTATTTGTCTGTAATATTGCTCATCATTTTGTAGTAAATGTGCAGGCTGATATTGCAGTTATTAAACCTTCTGTGTTTTAATCAAACTTTATATGTATTGTTTCCACATTCAAAAACTTTTTAAAACTTCGTTTAATAATTATTTATATTTATTTTAACTTAAAGAAGTTAAATGCCTTGTTTTATTTGATAAAAAGTTTAGATAATTAAGTTCTAGTCATCACCATGTTTAGTTTCATTGTTACACTTTTTTTTTTATATTTAAAAAAATGAAAACTGAAAGTAAAAAAAAATAAGTGGTGCATTATAGAAATCAGTAACGATCTTGTTGTTTGACATTTATATTTGTCATGCATATTACTATTTTTAGAGTGCAATAGTTCAAGTATTACTTAATGTTTCCAACTATGTCGCTTAAAAATCTAGATCATGTTAGATATATTTGGTAATGGCCTTAGATGAGGTTGTGATTATTCTCTCATTTTGCTCATCTTTTAATATGTTGTTCACTTTGATATTACGTTATGAAGGTTTAAGAGTGCAATTTTAATAGTATTACTTAATATGCTCCCAACTATGTCACTTAAAAAATCTACATCAAGACCTTGGATGCATTTGGTTGTGATTAATCTGTCATATTGCTCATCGTTTTACATGTTGTTGTATATACTTATTTGTTCACTTTGATATTGCAGTAATGTATGTATTTCACCTTGATCAAACTTTCAATAACCAGTGTTACTATCTTTGCTCCAAAATATGACACTTTATCCAAGTACATTCAACTCTGTTGAATATGATTTCATAAAGATATATTTAAATTGGTCTGCTGGCAATACCTGTGTTTGAAACTTTCATTTCTTGTTCATCTATGTTTTGAAGCCATAAACAAAAAGTGGTTCATGTATCTTGTGTTGCGGCAGGGAATTTAGGAAAACGTGTGGCAAAAAGAGGAAAGGCTCATGATGAACAATTTATAATTTTGTACAATTTTTTTTTAGAAGATCAGACACTCAACATCTGTTACATGTTTCTTTTAGCAAAAGCGTAAAAAATGTACATAATACTGCAAATAAAGATTCCTGAAAAAAGTCTTATGTATTCAATTATTCATTTGTTATTTCACCTAGTAATAATGTTGCTTAATGATTTATACACTTCAGTTCTTCAAAAGCCATGTATAAATACAATCTTTTCGGGCGACATTGATGCTTTGCATCAACTTTCTCTTGTAAGACATTTTGTTTCAAGTCTTGACCATTCAAAAAAAAAAAAAAAAAAATCTGCATCAGGCCAGATCAGAATAAGCAACATCTCGTTTTGCAATAAACTGTTTTCCGAAAAACAAAACAAACAAACTAAATTGGCGAGATATAATTCGGGTGTGGTGCACTGTAATCAGGTATTTCTGCATATACTCCGTTATCATCCGATGTATTTCTGTTGACAGGGACTTCATAACCAGAGTTCACGCGAAAGTTGTCATACACAAGAGGTTGCTCCCTACCTGTTCTAGATAGTTCTTCGTACGCGGGCGGTTCAGAACTCTCGGGGGTTAAGTAATTCCTCTCCGACTGTTGGGGTAAATTTCTGTTTCTGTGAGCATTAAGACTTGTGATCGTAGAGACTGCGGGATTTGGTCCCATGTTTGGTTGTATAACTGGATTGAAGTGTGGTTGTTGGTTGATACTAGGAGCTCCAGTGAAGCCTGGAGTCTGGACAGGTTGCATTTGCATGATCTGACCTGAAGCCGTGGGCATCATGTTCATCTGGAAAACTGTAATTGGATATGACGTATCGATTTGTTCAACCCTTTTTCTGGAGCAGAAGACTTTGATAACATTGAGCGCAAATATGGATAAAAAATATTGTGGTAAAAGGAGAAATTGTTCATCAATGCCCTTGATTGGTCTTCACTTTAGTGCAGTCTTAAATTGGTTTTCTTTATTTAACAAAAGTAACATGCAATTCAATTACAAAAAGAAGTCATTTGGAAGACAACTTGGTATAGTGGTAGAGCGTCGGCCTCTCGCACCAAAGATCCCTGGTTCGAAACGCGTCATGAGCGGGTTCTGCCATTTAGTTTTTCCCACACAAATATGGTTATGTCTCCAGGAAGCAGACATCGAGCGTGATTAATATAAACTGAACGTTTGTTTCGCAATCGATGTAAAATAAATCATTTAAAACGAAACAATACAAAATACAAATACAAAACAACTTTATATAACATATGTTTCTCTTAAAATAGACAGACAGACAGAACAACGGACCGGTGGGTGGGCCTATTTCGAGCGGGTGGGCAAGCAGAAAGACAATATGGCGGCCGGGCCTGCAAATCAGGTATGTGGAAGGACAGACGGACGTACAGGCAGAACCAACTTCAAGAACAAGTGTTCAAGTTTTCAGAAATTCAGCAGGCCTACGATTTATAATGTGATGAGAATTAATCGAAAATCAAATAACCTGTGTGTTGCATTGGTCCCTGGTTTGAAAGGACCGTGCCCTGCACCGCTCGTCGTCTTCTGCAGCAGTAACACGCAATACAAACGAACAAAGCAAATACACAACCAATGACTATGAGCACGATATAAACGGTTGAGAATCTAGAACGATAATTACAAGACATTGACGAATTGACAAAGACGGTCTTGTTACCGATTTTGTTTCCGTTTAAGACTTTTAAAAGGCTTTCATATTGAGTTAAGTTTGCTTTTGAATTTGCCATTACTATTTGGCAGATTTGTGCATGTCCTTTTTAGTTATTCATTATCTTTTGGCAGATTTTTGCGAGTCCTTTTCAGAATATTTTCCGACTATTGCGAAGCGAACAGTCTAAGAAAACACGACACAGCAGTTAGAAAAAGAATAAAGAACTCTGAAAAAATGCATGATCGAAGCTCTGCGATAACAAACCACAAGAAATTTGCTACCAGTAAAGACCCAGATCAGCAAAGGCATCCGCACAGACTAATACTGGGAGGAATTGCACGATAAATAGACAGAAAATGTTGAAGCAACTTCTGTAATCCTGCATCCATTCAGATCATTAGCATATATATGCAGGCAGGTAATATTCATGACGTGTAATATTTACGTTAAGGTCGTTCAACCTCTTTGTATAAGAGTTGTTGATATTATTCAAACATCAATATCCTTCAAAGTTGGTATATGGAATCTCTGACTTCACGGCTTAAATGGCAATATGCATAACAAATAAATGCACGTTATAATAAAATAAATCAAATGACGTAAAAAATGACGTATTAAGGTCAATTTATTTTTATGGTAGAGTTTTACGATTCATTTTCGATGAATTGCGTGTCATCACAGAGACCGTCCTGACATCCATGATAACTTGGTGTTCCCGGAAGTCCGTTTTCATGAGCCGCAATAGGCGATAAAGGGGATATTGTTACAACTTACACGACTATTTAACATACTCTATGCATACGCCCGATCTTATCCGTTGTGGCCGAGTGGTTACCGTTGGGGGTTTTGAATAGGGCGTCCTGGGTTCGAACTGCAGGCGCGGCGCGGCGGTCATGGTGGAGTTCCCTTGGGCAACGCACAATTCCTAGCATAGTATTAGTATGTTTACCCAGGGGATCATGCATGAACTGTCGCCGTGACATAACTAAAATAATGTTGAGCACGGCGTTAAGCCAACATAAAACCGATCTATATTTAGAAGAAACAGAGACGTTTACAACTATTGACGAAAACCTAGAACTGTAGTCACTTGATTTACTACCATAAGGTCCGGCTGGACTCGTGTAGAAATAGCTAACTTAACTATTGACGAAAACCTAGAACTGCAGTCACTTGATTTACTACCATAAGGTCCGGCTGGACTCGTATAGAAATAGCTAACTTACGATGAGCAGCACGAGCTCCCGCAACATGATGAACAGTATTCGCCCGAGCAATACTCGCTGTAAACCGCTAAAATAGTGTAAAATGTAAAATATAAACAATATAAATGAACAAATAAAAAGAAAAGGCATCACCCAAAGTAAGAAACGCATATAACATTAAGCAGTTTAAATAAGTATTGCGGTGATGTGATCAGCATTTCATTAGGGTATATATACATGTTATATTGTTACGAGACCTCTTCTATTCAAATGGAGATCCTATGGTGTCGGCACAATGGTCCCTGGAGTGACTGGTTAGTCCAATCAATGTATTAATGACCTTTTAGCATGTTTAAGAGATTGATTGTTTTTTTTTGTTTTACGCCGCCGTTACAACAATTGTTCAGTTATATCACGGCCTTTCTTGTGTAAGTTACCAGTGATTATGTTCCATTTATTTTGAAACCAGCTAGTCAGTCGTTATGCTAACCCCAAGCTCAGTCGGTAGCGACGCAATTGTTAATCCAGGAGTTGTGGTTTTGAACCACAGATCGGCCAATAAACTTTCCGACGTTTTACAAAGGTCAGTGCAACATTCGTCTTTCACCAATGGCCTAACAGTCTATTTTAAAAAGCAGCCAGTTGCATTAAAAACCCTGCTGTGTGGAACCCTAGTGTGTGAAAGCCAGGAAACACTTGGACACGCCGTGTTATGACAGGAAAATGTCAAACCTCAAACACTCAGCTGGGAAACAAGGACATTGGGAATATACCCTTTGTTCAAGACTAGCAGACAGAAAATAATATGGGTATGTTAACTTTCGACGGTCAATTATCTACAATATTGTTTACATAAGACATAAATGATAAATGCGGTGATCTGTAAAACAAAACCCGTTGAGAATGTGCGACCAATGTGAATCCAGATCAAACTGGGCATCCGAAGCAGGTCAATACTGCCGTGTTTTACGTTAGTTTGCCAACGTGAGATAACTGAAAATATCGTAGGACCGACAATAATGCATACTGAATCAATTCATCATATTCTTCAATTTTTAAAATATACTTACGAATTGTGAAGAAAGTGATAAGTACTAGCCCGATCTTTACGATCTCTGAAGTTGTTGTTAAATCCATTCTTAAGAGCCCTGTGTCAGGTATTTTAAAAATATCCACCTTTCGGCTGTTTTATCTCCCGAGTCAGTTTTGCACATATTTTACATATTTATGGTTATTATGTGAAGTGATGCGCGTACCATTAAACCGGAAAATTTGTTAAATGAGAAGACTGCGTATGCACCCTAAAGCCTTAAACGTTCATGCTTTGGTAATTTGAAACTGTTTGGTCACATTCAATACAACTTTTACTAAAACGTGTAGCAAACGGTCGTTACGACAGTCTCGTAGTAAGCTATCGTTACTTAACCCTTCCCCATAAAGAGTTGGACGATGAAAATAATGTTGGAAAAGAAGTGAATTGCTCACTACGAGCAATTTCTCTTTTTTGTCATAACTTTTTCAAATGTTGTCTACTGCAGATGCCTAGAAATCCGTCCGTTAGCGGGAAATGGTTAAGACGTCAATTAGCAACAAAGGATGGACTGATATGCATGATTTGTTTATCTGCTTTAACAGCTTATATCAACAATAATATACCCTACTCAGTATGTCAATTAACTGCATGATTGAGAGTGGTTCAGATAACGTCGTCATTGATGTTTGCATTTCAACATTGTTTCAGTTAATACGGCTTTTTCTGATTAAGTTCCAAGTACTACTGGTCTATTTTTCCCTGACAACAGCCAGTCAGTTGTTATGCTAACCCCGCAAGCAACCTTAAGCGCGAAGGATAGAAGCCATTACTACCATTTGTATAGTCTTTGGTATGACCCGACAAAGGATCGAACCCACGACCTTCCGTTACTTTGAAAACATCGAGGCAAAACATTGAAAAAAAGAATTTTTTTTAATACAGACTAGAAAAGGGAGAATGTTTTTATAATTGCCACAATTGTTTATAAAGTCGTCTCATTCAGAAAAAACATTTATATATGGGAAATGGTAAACATAAGATAAACAGTTTATCAGAGAGACGAATACGAGTGGTTTGTTACCAAACAGAAAAACATATAAACAAATGAAGTCTAGTATGTGAAGATTGTGACACCAGTATAACCCGAAGGGGCATCTGCGACGTCTACCAAGGCGTAATAAGGAAATAGTGTTCTGATTCATTAACACCCCTGGCACCAACACGACAAAATGCAAACATGATGTGCTAACACTATTTATAAGAAAATTGCCGTTCAAGTGCATTCGGACCCATCCAACTCGATAAATGAAAACATGACACGCCAACACGATTAAAAAGCAAAATGGCATAATTCGATTTTTGATGCACTGTATTCAGGATGTTCTTAATTTCCTCCGGCGTTAATCGGGTTTGATGTACTGTAATCAGGTTGTTCTTAATTTCCTCCGGCATAATTCTGGTTTGATGTACTGTAATCAGGTTGTTCTTAATTTCCTCCGGCATAATTCGGGTTTGATACACTGGTCTCAAAGTCTTCTTCGTGATATTCTTCGTACTTATCATCCGATGTATTGGTGTTAATCTGGACTTCATCATACGTAGAGTTATCCCGATATTTAAAATCAACCTTTTCATACAGATGAGGTTTTTCCGTACCTTTTCTAGATACAGATAGTTCTTCGTACGGGGGCGGTTCGGATCTCTCGGAGGTTGAATAAACATTGGTACTTGCGATCGTGGAGACTGGTGGATTTGGTACCATGTTTGGTTGTATAACTGGATTGAAGTATGGTTGTTGGTTGATAATATACGGAGCTCCAGTGTAGACTGGAGTTTGGACAGGTTGCATTTGTATTATCTGACCTGGAGCCGTGGTTATCATGTTCGGCTGGAAAACTGTAATTGAATTTGACGTATCGATTTGTTCAACCCTTTCTAGGCAGCAGAATACTTTGAAAACATTGAGGGCAAATATGGATAAAAAACATTGTTGTAAAAGGAGAAATTGTTCATCAATGACATCTATGATTGGTCTTTACCTTAGTGCAGTCTTAAATTGGTTTGTTTTATTTAACCCTTTCCTTCATATAGACGCTTTCTGACGCCTCTGCAGCAGACGGCTTTTTGAAAACATAGATAGTGACAAAAGAGGAAATTGCACAAAACGTGCAATTTCTCCTTTTGTCAATGTTTTCCACTTTTAGTGAATAATATAAGATTAAATCTTGTTTCGCAATCGATGTAAAATAAAATAGTTTAAACGAATTACAAGACAACTTTATCTCACAGATGTTTCTTTTAAAATAGACAGATAACGGACGGGCGGACGTGTGGATTTTCGACCTGTGGGCGGACTTCGGGCGGTTGGGCAAGCATTCTGGACGGACGGACACACATACAGACATAATGTGATGCGAATTAATCGAAAATAAATTTACCTGTTTGTTGAATTGGGACCTGTTGTGAAACGACCATGCCCTGAGCCGCTCGTCGTCTCACGCAGCAGCAAACACACGCAATACAAACGGCCAAAGCAATGACACAACAAACAACTAAGACCGCGATATGAACTGTTGTGAATCTAGAACGATATTTAAAAAACATTGACGAATTGACAAAGACGTATATTTCTTGTATATTGAAAACACTCTACGGTCCTGTTAACGTTTAAGTCTGTTAAAGTATTTCCTACTGAATTTGCCATAAATAGTACTTACTGATCTTGCTCGACAATAAGACAGACAATGTTTCAAGCAACTTCTGCAAACCTGCGTTCATGTTTATCCTTAGCATGTATATGCAGCACAGGTGTTTGTAGCGATAATCATAGATAAATTCACTATAGTACTATCCTTAAGGATACACTATAGGGGCGTAACATTATCAACCGATATAAATACCTGTGATATGCAGGCTGGATTTATTCATGACGTAAACTATTTACTTTAAGGTCGTTCAACCTCTTTGGAGAGTTGTTGATATTATTTAAGATTGGAGATCCTTCAAAATTGGTATATGGAATCTCTGACTTCAAGACTTTCAAAAGACAATATGCATAACAATTGAATGCGCGTGATAATGACGTAAAATGACGTAAAATTGGCGCACAAACGTCAATTTATTCTTATGTCAAAAGAGAAAGTAAGCTATCACAGAAGAGGGAATCTGCGGTAGAAAGCAGATGTACATTTTAACGATTCATTTTTGATGAAATGCGTATCATCACAGCGACCCGACCGTTCTGGCATTTGTTCATAAATATATAAGCCGCACCAGGCGATAAAGGAACATGTCACAACTTACGTGAACATTCAATAGACTAGATATGCATACGTCCGATCTCACCCGTCGTGGCCGAGTGGTTACCGTCGGGATTTTTGGGACCGGGTGTCCTGGGTTCGAACTCCTTTCGTGATGGAGGAGTGCCAATGACCTAGAATAAGTGTGTTACCAATGGGATCATGCATTTATAAGTAAACACTCGCCGGGATAACATTGAAATAATGTTGAAAACGGCGTTAAGGCCCAATAAAAAACAATCTCATCCGAGCCTTCACCGTCCGCCAATAGAGACGTTCACAACTTTTGACTAAAACCTAGAACTGTAGCCACTTGATCTACTTCCATAAGATCAGCCTCGACTCGTATAGGAATAGCTTACTCACTTTGGACAGCAATATCTGTCATCAGAGGTCCCGCAACATGACGTTGAACAGTAGATATATGAGGTCCCACCGAAAAGACCTTTCTTGGAGCATGTCTCGCTGTAAACCGCTAAAATAGTGTAAACAATATAAATAAACACATATAAAGAAATGGTATCACCAAAAGACCAATCGCATAGGGGAAAACAGTTAAAATTCTTTTTGCGGAGATGTGATCAGCATTTTAAAAACACTTATTTTATTGTTACAATCCTTCTTCTATTTAAATGGAGATCCTACGGTGTCGGCACAATGGTCCCTGGAGTGACTGCTTAGTCCAATCGTTGTATTAACGACCTTTTATCACGTTTATATATGAGATTGATTGTTTGGTGTTTCGCGCCGCCGTTTCAACAATTGTTCAGTTATATCACGGCCTTTCTTGTGTAAGTTACCATTGCTAATGGTCCATTTATTCAGACACTGGCAGCCATAACTACCGGTTTTAAAGTAGTTTGTATGACCATCGGGCCGGGGATCGTATAAGAGAAACGATTATTGTTTAATTGTTGTATTGGGGTTAGCTTCGTCAACAACACTATATCAATGATATCACGGCGACAGATAAGTTATTCATGATCCATGGTTAAACAAACCAGTACTATGCTAGGACATGTGCCTTACCTTGTGACCCTCAATCATGACTCCCGCAACTTGGGAACGAACCCGGACTCTGTGACACTTAGAGGTATCACACATATAAATATAAAAGTACTCGCGTTGTGTTCTACATCTTTTATTCACTAACAAGAATATGGTCTACGTATCAAAACCAAGCATAATATCCGTGTCTCATTCCTGTAAGTCGCGCAGCAAATAAGCCACCTAGCAAATGAGCCCTCCATCAGGCGTCCCTGTTCGGGCAACCAGCCCGAACAAGACTATCAATCTCTAGTTCTCTCTAAAGCCGGTTGTATCAAAATAGCCCATCAAAAAGCCCTCCAGCAAACAGCCCTCGTCGCTTATATACCTAGCTTGCTAATCACCATGGTAATATAATGACGTAAATACTCAGGTATACAGAACTTGTCCGTGGCTAGCGACGCATTTTTGGGATAGGGGCGTCTCGCCACTATCCCATTGCTAGCCTGCTTTCGAAAAATCCTATTAGAACCGCAACCACTCAGCCCCAAGAGATAAATACGCGACAAACGAGTTGTGTGATTGGTTATAATCTGCCTTTTCAACGATTTCATTGGTTCGACCGAATCAC
>JAUELF010071419.1:0-16333 GCA_031471495.1 Clinocardium nuttallii | reverse complement strand
TTTTGTGCAATTTCTTCTTTTGTCACTATGTTTTCAAAAAGCCGTCTGCTGCAGAGGCATCAAAAAGCGTCTATATGGGGGAAAGGGTTAATTAAATAGACTATAACAAATAGGGGGAATGATTTCCCATTTCATTACCAATTCTTTTTTTCCATGAGCAGTATCTCATAAAATACCAACATACTTTTTCCTTCTTTACATAGGCAGCTGCATGATGATGAAAGATGAAAGAAATGTTTTTAGATAAACTAACCTGTCTCCTCAGCTCGTCTATAGTTGGTTGTTTAGATTCAACAACAGGTTCTGTCACCCTGTTTCCGTCCGGAGTCGATGCATAGGTTATCACCCCTGATGACACAGAGGCAGATCTCTGTAGCGTTGGGGGTGGTAAACTGGCACCTTCCAATGCTGCAATAGAGAGTTAATAAAAGTTCAATATGGTAAATCATCATGAAGAAAAACAGAAAGAACACAATTTGAAGATTTCTTCATGTTTCATTTGAATATTAAATTAAAACGGACGTTAAGGACGCATTTTATTCAAACCAATATAATTGTGCAAGATACCAACAATGCAAAAAGAAATAGATAAAGTTAAACAATGATATTATAATTCATTCCAAAACACTGTACTTTGTTCTATTCCAAATTCTAATTAAATCTAATCAACCAAACGATACCATAATAATTGTCTCTTTCTTTGGCTAGCCCTTTCTTTCTTTATTAATAAACAGTTTTACTTAAGTTTTACTTCACCTATAAGAATTGTCATTTTTTCTTCTAATCCTTATTAATGAATGAACTGATCGTATCACAGGTAAATTCTGTTTGAGAAATACTTTAAGACGTGCAAGGAGACATGCTTTATAGAAGTGAGAGTGTTGCGTCAGTGTTTTCCTTCCTATCCCAGATAATATAAACAAATGTAAACAACGGCGTAAAATGTAAAAACAAAACTGTAAGTCAATCAAAGATATCGCACGTCATTTACAATTCTTATCGAATATTGGGATTGTGCAAGATTGACAGGGGTTACATTCTTATATCAATTCAGGCTTCCTTGGATCGAAACATAGCCAGTTTAGTCACCTCTGTGTCTACCCTTTCTTACATGCATACATCAAGTCTGTGCAGCAGACACCTAGGAAAACATCTTGGCAAACATATAACTCCATGAGTAATACTTTTATTATTGAATACAATATGAAACAATAAGACAAAAGGGGAAAATGCTAATACATGTATTTAGCAATTTCTCCTTTTACCACAAAAATCCTTTGCTGCAGTGGTGTCACAAAGCGTCTGCATGTGAGATGGCTTATGATAAATCACATAAGAACATTGAGTTTTCCATTATAATTACGCATTTTTTCATATACACATTATTTGGAGCTTCAGTGCAGGGAAACATAAATTGTTAATGTTTTATACTCGCACAGTGCCTCTTCTTTTATTTATGATTTGTTTAACATATTTGTATCTTGAATCTTGTTAACAAAGGAAGTCCATAGCAGATTTGTTGCATGTGGGATAGGGTTATCAAGGACTTTCAATTTTCTAATTTATCTTCTGTATAGATGCATCGAAATGTGTCTGCAGGTAGGAATTCCTCATTTTCTCACAATGTTTTAAAACTTTCCCTCATATTACAATTCCACAGCAGACAACTTTGAACATATCTTGTCAAAACATAATAATTTAATGGATAACCTATGACTAAAAGTAGAAAACATTGTGGCAAAAGATGAAATTGCACGTTTTGTGCAATTTCTGCTTTTGTCACTATGTTTTCAAAAAGCCGTCTGCTGCTGAGGTGTCAGAAAGCGTCTATATGAGGGAAAGATTTAAAAGTCGCCTTCTGCAGTTGGCGAGATATTCAATTTGCGCTAACGAAATGTGATATCTATTGACTCTAAAATGCAAGCCAAAGAACTTGCAGCTTTCCCTATTTAATGACTAATTCTACCTGTAAACTATGGCCCAGGAACTTATCATACTACTATTTCATTCAACTTGCATTTTTTGTCTTCTGATTTGTTTAAATATTAGTATCGACGAAATTCATATTAGGAACACATGTTTTGTTTCCCAAATCCTAAATATAACTTTACAAATAAATCAACAATGCAATTTTCTCTAGTAGCTACAATTCTTAGCAAATTTCCCACTTGCAGATGCATTTTCATATATCTGCAGTAAATAACTTTTGAAAATATTGTTGCAAAAGGAAAATTTGCTCATAAAGAGCAATTTCTCCTTTTGCCACACTATTATCAATGCAATGTAATAAATTGTCCTTTCTTTTATAGATATTTTCCCATATTTTTGTCTAGATATTATGATCATAGTCACCTGTTGCAGAGTTTATTGTGCGGGAAAGGATTAATCTGTATCAAATTGAATCATTATGATCCATTTCTCAATACACTACAATGTTTTCCAAAGTTGATTCAACATGCCTGCACTGTTTATGATGTAATGGGTTGAATTTACAGAATACTATGAAAGATGTGTAATTGTTTGAATCCCAATAGTTATAGATATAGTAAGATTGGCAATCTTGTGCAGATAAAAACAGAAGGCTATCTTTTCACACCAGTTTGTATCTTTTAATGTGGTTTAGCGATCCCATGGTCAGTTTTGTTAGTCTACCCCCTTGGTCAAAATACCAACCTGTCTTATCAATAAATAGAGCATGTAGGGGATTTTTATGTGGTTTATTTAACCCTTTCCCTCATACAGATGCTTTCTGATGCCACTGCAGCAGACAACTTTTGAAAACACTGGCAAAAGGAGAAATTGCTTTCGCCACAATGTTTTCAACTCTATTGTACTTGTATTTATAGATATTTATATTTTGATATTGCTGTTTACAAAGTCAGCTGCAATAGATTTGTTAAAAAGGTTAAACATTTCCGAAATACAGACCCAGATTGACACAGCTGCAACAAAAAGTCTTTGTGCCGACAGGGAAAAACTCCCAGTCAATATAGCAAATTCTCCTTTTTCAACAATGATTTAAACTTTTCAATAATTATGATACCATTTATATAGATTTTCTATGCTTTTGCAAAGATTTTCTTCGTCACTGGAAATTTGTTTATGAAATCAGTTTTAAATGAGCCGTCTCGCGAAAAAAAAAACATTATGGACTCTGCATAAAGTATAGAGTTGGATCAGCCAAATCATGCCGCGCACTTTTCGCCCCTGTGGATTTTCTGATTTAAAAGTCTTTACTCTATATCTCTATCCACCTAAGACGGAATGTGTCGGCCCTGCATGATTTAAGTCTGATCTTGGTCGATACATTACGCAGAGACCATTATGTTGGTTTTCTCACAGAACGGTTAAAATATTCATGAAAAAGGCAAAGTAATAGCAAGAGCATTGTTACAAACGCATTGGATTAATATTCAAAATAAAATATGATTAAAAACAAGTGGAGTGATTGCCGATGCTTGTCTGTTTTTTTCTAATTAAGTGACTTGGTATAGACATGTGTATTGTTCTAGAAACATGCATACCAAGTTTCTTTTGAATATGGTGAACTGCGTTTGAGTTATGAGGTAAGTTTTATGATGACGCAAATGCAGACGCTGACAATGACGCCAAGTGGCCAAGTGTTACAATCACAATATCCCGACCTTTCTTTTCTTAAAAAAAACAGACAAGCTAAAAATGAAATAAAAAAGCCAATTACAAGCAGCAATGTTAAATCAGATTGCTTTTTTATTCAACACCCAGTAACTACAACAAATAGCATTTCCCTTAAATAATTACTTATTATTGAATATAATTGAAAACATTGTGACAAAAGTAGAAATCACTTCTCATGAGCAATTTCTCACTTTGTTAGAATATTAACAAAAGTTGTGTGCTGCTGATGCCAAAAAAAGTGTCTCCTAGTTGGAAAGGATTTAAGAAATGAACAAAGTTCTAGCATGCAGGAAATTCTTTCTTTCTGGAAATATCTTTTTTGGAAAAACAATTTTTGAAGTAATTTTATTACAGTCAACTTTGATGGATTAAAAAACATGTGTATATAGACCAAGATAACCCTTTCCCTCATTTAGACACTTTCTGACGCCTCTGCAGCAGACGGCTTTTTGAAAACATAGTGACAAAAGAAGAAATTGCTCAAAATGAGCAATATCTCCTTTTGCCACAATGTTTTCCACTTTTAGTCATAGGTTATCCATTCAAGGAGAGATTTTCTGTTTTTTAACAAAATATGTTCAAAGTCGTCAGCTGCAGAATTGTCGTATGAGGGAAAGGGTTAAATAATAAATACTATAGAAGGTGACACAATTCAAATTGCACAATGCTGAATGAGAGCAAAAGCATTACACTGCTTTGCTAATGTACAGCAGTAACCTTTCAAATTCTTCTTGAGAGCTGCAAAAAGATAAAATATGTTTTAACACTGACTGCTGGAACCAAATTGGTGATGCCTGTGCAACCAGTATAGAGCCAAGCTGGCGAAACCACACAGTTTGACCATGCAACTCAACATTTTTATCCTGATAATTAAATGAATCCTAGAATTGACTTTGTACTCTTTCAAATTGCAGCATGTTTTCCATAAACATGATAGATAATTAAAACCGAAAGAATCACCATGCCACCGACTGTGACCTTGACCTTTGACCCCTAAATTAAACATCAATCATATCTCTTTTCTTTCCATATTATCCAGCTAGTCTCATGTAGCAAGCATTTTTAGATTTAAATAAAACATTTTGTACAGATTTTTTCTTGCATATATTTTATGAAAACCACAGAGCACTTTGCATCGCGTGACCAGCACCATTTGGGTGGTTTTTTTTGTTATTGTTACCACAGGAAATCTTCAATGATACTCATAATAATCAGAAAGGGTTTAAATGTAATATGACAAGGGCGCTCAATTTTAGGTCTAGTCATCCTTTTTACCCATTGTGACAACTGTAAATACATCGTATACAATTTCAACTGTGATCGAATCACTGTTAACTATTTCCCACATACAAACACCTTCTGACACAATATGCATCAGACAACTTTTAAAAACAGATGAAGAAATTGCTCATTATGATCAACTAAGAATCTCCTTTTGCCACAAAGTTTTCAACTTTAATAAATAATTATTGCTCTTTCATTGACAGAGAGGTTCCATATTTTTTACTATATGTTAGCAAAGTTGTCTGCTGCAAATGTACATTTTACATTCGAAAACTGCGACATTAGCACATTTCACTCAAAGTGTCACTATCCATGTACTGGAACCAAATCAGCTTAACAACAATTTGTAATGCTTATTCAGGAGACAACTTTTGTAATCATCATAAAACAAAGAGAAATTACTTTAACCCTTTCTCACATACAGATCCTTCCTGAGCTTCTGCAGCAGACCACTATTGAAAACATAGAGATATACCATATTTTTTTGGAAAAAAACTTTCAAAGACGTCGGCTACAGATTTGTCATATACATTTCGGACAATCTAATCATGCATTTATCAAGGCTCATCTGGACCATCACTGTATAACTTGATATAACTGAAATCCTGCTTAAAGAGGAGTAAAACAACCTTTAAACTTACAAAGCAAATGTTTGCTTAACCCTTTCCTTCAAATAGGTGCTTTCCGACGCCTCTGCTGCAGACGACTTTTGAAAACCTTTTGACTTTGTTTTCAACTCTATTCAATAAGTATGATATCATTTAGGGAGATAATCCACAGTATTTTTGAAAGGTTTTAATGTTGTCTGCCACAGATTTGTTGTATGTGGGAAAGGGTTCGTTGAAACTTATCCATTTTGCATTGTTTGCGAAACAATTCTAAAACAGACAACTTTTAACATATTTTGTCAAAACATGGAAAATCTCTTTAACTGAATGGATAATGATTAAAAGTGGAAAACATAATGTGACAAAAGGTGAAATTGCACGTTTTGTGCAATTTCTTCTTTTGTCACTATATTTTCAAAAAACCGTCTGCTGCAGAGGCGTCAGAAAGCGTCTATATGAGGTAAAGGGTTAAAGTTATTACAGCTTGACTTCCGTGGTCAAAAACTATAACTTATAGCTTGATAAGCACAACATCAATCGGCCATGAAGTGTTGCAACGTCTCGTTTCTCTTCTGTTAGAAATAGTCTTACATTATTGTCATCACTACAGAGGGGGAAAGTAATAGATCAACGGGAGGCACTAACACAATTATTTCTTTCTAGTATTATTTTGTTCGATCAAGATATCGGGAGCAGAGATCAATACGATTCTATTTATTTCTTTTCAGAGCTTCGCGCGGCAGAGCAACACTTATTGGCGGATCTAGCCAGTACACATATTCACAGCAGAGATATCATATTCAAATATACAAAGGAGGTGTCAAAATGGCAAAGTACGTTAAGAAGTCTCCCAAGGTCCATTCATCTCCCCTTAAACTCAAATGTACCCAGTGCGTTTACAAGACGAAACACAGATCCGATTTACGACGTCACGCGAAACGTCACGGTGACGTCAAGTTTCCGTGTGATATTTGCAACATGCCGTTTATGACGTTAGGGCATCTAGGTGGCCATAAACGAACAAATCACTGCAACGAAACAGATGAGAGGAAAACCACACAAGTCTTCCGTCGATTTTGTCACAAGTGTGACTATACGACCTTGCATAGCTCTGATATGTCCCGCCACAGACACAAGCATGAAGATAATGCGTACCATTGTCCACTATGCAACTATCCTTTCGGACACGAAAGTACACTTAAAGTTCACATGAGAAAGTATCACGGAGAAGGCCACCATAAGCCGAGAGAAGACATAGCAGACAGGCTTAAGATCATGGCTGCACAGTCAAGTGAGCATCATAGGGCGAAGGGTAGTTGTGATCGAAAGGATAGACATACGTATACTCGACATGGTGAATCGACTGATATAAACAGTGTTAAACAGCATCAGGAGGACAATTTGTTTAAAGGTTATCCAAACAATGCGGAGTTTACTGGCAAGCCCACAGTTGATACCAAAGATAAAAAGGCGATACACGAAAACATATCCCACTGTAGTTCGTTAACAAATGCTAGTATAAACTATGCCGAAAGATCATCAACTCATAAAACAACAGATGGCGGAAGGGGTGTATATATAATTCCCCCAAACAAAACATCGAATTCCATTGATTCAAAAAGGTCACATAACAATAATATAGCTACAGGCAATAAGCATGATCAAAAGAAATCAGATTCCACCTTCGAACAAGATAAAATTGCTAACGACGCTATGGTTCGAATCTACTCTTGTAGTTGTTGCACCTTTCGCACGTGTGATCAGAATGCATTTCGGAGACACAGAGACCGGCACGATAAAGGGAAATTCAAATGTCAGTTCTGCAAAAAGCCGTTCCTGTTTAAGACTAACCTTGACCGTCATTTGGAGACCAAACATGCAGACTCTGACGAATCTTCGGACAACTCTTCGTTCGAGGCACCTGCCATCAACTCACCGGTCATATTGAGATGTAAAGTCTGCGAATTTGTGACTTACTCCTACAATCAGATGTCAACTCACCGAAAGCAACACGATGGTGTGGACAATTTAATTACAAAGGGCGGTAACGATGACGATGTTAAAGCACAAGATGATACGGAGTCCATTACAGAGTTTAGCTTGGAGGATAAGGATCCGTATTTGCAGTTCAGTTTTGAAGATAGTACGAACGTAGATGAACATTCAGCTGAAATGGGCGACTGTGTTGGTTATACGGATAAACATGGTAGTGACAAACAAGAACCGTTTCAAGACAAGATAATACATCTAGAGAAAGATGATTGTATAAAAGTCCGTGAAACTCTGTCTGAAGAAGATAGTAATAGTGGAAGTAGCATTAATAAAAATAGTTCAGACGAAAAGGAAGACGTTGATGGTATAGAAGAATATTGTTGTACGATTTGTGAATATGCAACCTTGAAGGAAACGTTTATGAGACTTCATATGACTATACATGGTTTTGAATATCAGAAAATTACAAAGAAATCAATGCCTAAATCATCAAACAGGGAAAGTGAATTAGGTTATAAAACACGGCTCCTTACACTGGACGAACATGTTACGCTTGAACCGCCTGATGATAACAAAAGCTCTACACCTGATCCAAAATACCTAGACAAACACGTCGAAGCTAAAAAAGACACTTTTAGTATAAGCACACACACTGATACATTAGAAGCTACAAAGATGTCTTCGGAACCAATGTTGGTGAGGGAAGAACCTAAAGAAAGATTTCAAGATGACTGTTCTGAAATAGATAGCTTTTGTTCCACATCAACAACATCAACCTCCGAAATAAACTTAATGAAAACCAATTTGATGATCCCGGACAAGTATTCAACTTCAAGTTCTGGTTCCTCCGCATCCATTAACCTTACTGGACGATTGAATCGAGAGGAATTCGAGCAAACGAGAATGTTTTACAAAATAGAACAGACAGTTGACGGAACGTATTTACACGAGTGCAAGATATGTGATAGGGACAATACATTTGACTCAAAATTAAAAATATTCCGTCATTTCAAAACGGTCCATGATAAGCTCCGTAAACAAATATGCTCATCATGTAAATACTGCAGTGCTCCTTTTCCGACACTAGATTGACAGTGTTAAGTTCAAAATGGATAACAGACTTTTACATAACGGATCGATTGCTGTGCTGAAGAAGCATTTACACTGGCCGATCTCGGTCTCAGGCTCTGTCTTATGTAAGCAACCATTCTAGAGACTAATGTGACAAGACAGTGTACAATATGGCAATGGTACAATCGGTCTATGTGTGAGATACACAATGAGCCATGCTACTAACCACCGACCTTTATATGTGAGATACACAATGACCCATGACACTAACCAACGACCTTTATATATGTGAGATACACACTGATCCATGACACTAACCACCGATATTTATATATGTGAGATACACAATGATCCATGCCACTAACCAACGACCTTTATGTGTGAGATACATAATGAGCCATGCTACTAACCACCGACCTTTATATGTGAGATACACAATGATCCATGTCACTAACAAATGACCTTCATGTGTGAGATACACACTGAGCCATGCAACTAACCACCGACCTTTATGTGTTAGATACACATTGAGCCATGCAACTAACCACCGACCTTTATGTGTGAGATACACATTGAGCCATGCAACTAACCACCGACCTTTATGTGTGAGATACACAATGAGCCATGCAACTAACCACCGACCTTTATGTGTGAGATACACAATGAGCCATGCCATTAACCACCGACCTTTATGTGTGAGATACACAATAAGCCATGCTACTAACCAACGACCTTTATGTGTGAGATACACAATGAGCCATGCCATTAACCAACGACCTTTATGTGTGAGATACACAATGAGCCATGCCACTAACCAACAACTTTTATGTGTGAGATAAACAAAGAGCCATGCAACTAACCACCGACATTTATGTGTGAGATACACAATGAGCCATGCTACTAACCAACGACCTTTATGTGTGTGATAAACAATGAGCCATGCAACTAACCATCGACCTGTATGTGTGGGATACACAATGAGCCATGCTACTAACCAACGACATTTATGTGTGAGATAAACAATGAGCCATGCTACTAACCAACGACATTTATGTGTGAGATACACAATGAGCCATGCCATTAACCACCGACCTTCATGTGTGAGATAAACAATGAGCCATGCTACTAACCAACGACCTTTATGTGTGTGATAAACAATGAGCCATGCTACTAACCAACGACCTTTATGTGTGGGATAAACAATGAGCCATGCTACTAACCAACGACCTTTATGTGTGAGATAAACAATGAGCCATGCTACTAACCAACGACCTTCATGTGTGTGATAAACAATGAGCCGTGCAACTAACCATCGACCTTTATGTGTGAGATACACAATGAGCCATGCTAATAATCAACGACCTTTATGTGTGAGCTACTCAATGAGCCATGCTACTAACCAACGACTTTTATGTGTGAGATAAACAATAAGCCATGCTACTAACCAACGACCTTTATGTGTGAGATAAACAATGAGCCATGCAACTAACCAACGACCTTTATGTGTGAGTTACACAATGAGCCATGCTACTAACCAACGACCTTTATGTGTGAGATACACAATGAGCCATGCTACTAACCAATCGGTCTAGATATGTGTGAGATACACAATGAGTCATGTAAACACCGACCTCCGACACTTTGAGACCAGCGTCGATTAAAGTTGAGCATTCTGGTCACGATATTCCTAATATGTCTTTCAAGAAGCGAAGACTGTACCTGTCGGTAATTCGACCGCAATTGTCGTTCATTTTGAAACCTCCGAGTGTCGGCTTTCTACTGGCGCGGCTCATTCAATTCCTGTCAATTTGTTGTCGCGTATCCTGTGGGAAGTTTTGTATTCAGGATCCGTTCATCTTGAAACGAGTGGCGCGTCAGATAAATTACACATAGAGCATTTTAGACCAGTGTTTATCAAGATCAGCCTTCGTGTCGTACACTGCTCGCTTATAGTTCACAGAAACATTCAAAAGGTCTGACATACAGTGTGTTTTTTTATTATACAAATTAGATGTGCGAATATATATACTAACATACATGTATCTTTATTTGTATAACACATACGCCTAGCACAGGTTACTCAGTTGGTATGAACGCGGGCTTTCAATCCAAGGAGTGTGAGTTTGAATCCAAGTAGAATCAACATTCTTTACGATGTTTGACAAGAGTTAAGAGAATCGTCATTTGTCTGTCACCACCACCAATAGGGTAACCGTCTATATGGAAAAGCCGCTAGTTGCTTTAAAGACTGTTTTATCGAGTAATGGTTTGAGAACACCAGGAAGTACATAAGTGAGTGAACTGGTGATATGATTGAAATAGTGTTGGAAACTGCGTAAAACCCAATACAATCAATCAATCAGTTGTTTAAAATACCCTTGGGTTTTACGGTCCAAATACTTTATAAATGGCGGTAGTGGCTTCACAATTTCGCCGTGATATGATTGAAATTATTATTGTATACGTTAATGCGACGTAAAACATTATTCATACGGAATGGCGTCACACAATTTTATATTAAAAAATTAATATGTGTTCTACATACAAGTTTTAATTGGTATGAGATAATTGAGATGCCGGTGTATGCTGGTTCGATATGAGATAATTGAGACACCGGTGCATGCTGGTTCGATATGAGATATTTGAGATGTTGGTGTATGCTTCCCACTAATATACCAAACTGAATTCAGACATTTATTAGAAACATATAAATAAAAACTTCTGAAACAAGATACTAAGGCTCAATAACCAAGAGTCACAGTAAATAACATATAATTTATATTTCTCAGGGATTATCAATTTGTGTTTAATATTAAAGAAAAATACATACTAATAAGGCGGTTGCTGGGAAAGTCACATACTCGATATCATAATGTCAGTTCTGCTCTTCGGAAACCAACCGTCGCATTCCAGTTATAAGGTCACGGCCGACAAGGTGACATTTGGCTTTCGTTGAATTCTATTTATAACATCACGCCCGACAAGGTGGTGTGTCTTTTGTTTAATGTCCGTTATAACACTGCGCACGTCAAGATGGCATTTCTATTGTTTAATGTCCGTTATAACATCACGCATGACAATACGGGATGGCTTTTGTTTAATGTCCGTTATAATACCGCGCACGTCAAGATGGCATGTCTTTTGTTTAATGTCCGTTATAACATCACGCACGACAATACGGGATGGATTTCAATGAATTTCAGTTATAACACCACGCAACAAAGATGGCATGGCTTTCATCGCATTCCAGTTATAACATCACGCACGACAAGATAGCATGGCTTTCGTTGAATTCCAGTTATTACATCACGCACGACAAGATGGCATGGTTTTCGTTGAATTCCAGTTATAACATCACGCACGACAAGATGGCATCGATTTCAATGAATTCCAGTTATAACATCACGCACGACCATAGTGTATGGCAATCAATACATTCCAGTTATAACATCACGCACGACAATATGGCATGGATTTCGTTGAATTCCAGTTATAACATCACGCACGACAAGATGGCATGGCTTTCAATGAATTCCAGTTATAACATCACGCACGACCATAGGGTATGGCAATCAATACATTCCAATTATAACATCACGCACCTAAAGATGACATGGCTATCAATGAATTCCAGTTATAACATAAAGCACCGCAATATTGCATGACTTTCGTCGCATTCCAGTTATAACACCACGCACGACAAGATGACATGGCTTTTGTTGAATTCCAGTTATAACATCACGCACGACAAGATGGCATGGCTTTTGTTGAATTCCAGTTATAACACCACGCACGACAAACAAGATGGCATGTCTTTCGTTAAATGTCTGTTTAAACATCACGCGCCGCAAGATGGCATAGCTTTCATTGAATTCCAGTTATAACATCACGCACCTCAATGTGGCATGGCTATCAACGAATTCCAGTTATAACATCACGCACCTCAATGTGCATGGCTATCAATGAATTCCAGTTATAACATCACGCACCTCAGGATGGCATGGCTATCAATGAATTCCAGTTATAACATCACGCACCTCATGATGGCATGGCTTTCAATATATTTCAGTTAAAAGACAGCGCACCGCAAAATTGCATGGCTTTCGTCGCATTCCAGTTATAACACCACGCAGCAAAGATGGCATGGATTTTGTTGAATTCCAGTTATAACATCACACACGACAATGTGGCATTGCTTTTGTTTAATTCCAGTTATAATACCACGCACGACAAGATGGCATGGCTTTCGTTGAATTCCAGTTATAACATCACGCACGACAATGTGGCATGTATATCGTTGAATTCCAGTTATAACACCACGCACGAAAAGGTGACATTGCTTTTGTTGATTCCAGTTATAACATCACGCACCGCAAGATGGCATTGCTTTTGTTGATTCCAGTTATAACATCACGCACCGCAAGATGGCATTGCTTTTGTTGAATGTATGTTATAACATTACGCACCGCAAGATGGCATACATGTAGCTTTCATTGAATGTATGTTATAACATCAGGCACGACACGGTGGCATGGCTTTCATTACATTTCGCATATAACAAAACGGCGTGGCTTTTGTCGCATTCCAGTTATAACATCCCGAACGAAAAAGTGGCATTGCTTTCTTTGAATTCCAGTTATAACATCACGTCTGATAATTTCGCATGTCTTTCGTTGAATGTCTGTTATAACATCACGCACCGCAAGATGGCATGGCTTTCATTGAAGTCCATTTATAACATCAGGCACGACAAGTGATAAAATTAAATATTTTCACGAGAACAAATTTTCTTTTTATTTTATGCTAATTGATGACTAAAGTAGGGAACTACTTTGTGTCTTCGTACCTGTTTACGTACGTTCCGGCATAACGTGACGTGACGTGACGTCGTTTTTTCATATTCCATAGTGTGGAAAAAGGATTTTATTTCACTGATAGAGCACAGTATTTCATCACTTAGCATAAAATAAATCTCGATAAATGAAATGTTATGAGTGCCTTGTTGCTAATTTTGACTACTTTTTACAGTGGAAGTATGCATTAGAACTTCGGGGTGAATTCGGCCACGGTGGAAATATCTGTCTATCTAAAGATTGAAAACAATCTATTCATGGTGTTATGTGATAAATATAATCATACATGAGTGCTTATTTGTAATTTGAAACTCGTCGACTAAAACAAATATGACGCTCGGCACAGCCTCGCGTCATATTATTTCAGTCGACTCGTTTCATAAAAACAATAACAAATTAGCACTCATTGTCGTAAACTGGATCATGTATTGTTTACCGAGCCGACATTGGGTGACTTTTCAGATATGAGATTTATACTTTAACCCATTCCCACTTGCAGACATATTATGACTCACCTGTAGCATACCATTTTGTAATGATTGATGTAAAGGTGCAATTGCTCATCTATTCAGTAATTATACATTTCGCTTACAGAGATTGTCTATAGTTTTGTTTAAGGGTTCTGTTTAAGGGTTCTGTTTAAGGGTTTTGTTTAACGGTTCTGTTTACGGGTTCTGTTTAAGGGTTCTGTTTAAGGGTTCTGTTTAAGGGTTTTGTTTAAGGGTTCTGTTTAAGGGTTCTGTTTAAGGGGTTTGCTTAAGGGTTCTGTTTAAGGGTTCTGTTTAAGGGTTTTGCTTGAGGGTTCTGTTTAAGGGTTCTGTTTAAGGGTTTTGCTTAAGGGTTCTGTTTAAGGGTTCTGTTTAAGGGTTTAAGGGTTCTGTTTAAGGGTTTTGTTTAAGGGTTTTGTTTAAGGGTTCTGTTTAAGGGTTATGTTTACGGGTTCTGTTTAAGGGTTTTGTTTAAGTGTTAAGGGTTCTGTTTACGGGTTCTGTTTAAGGGTTTACGGGTTTTGTTTAAGGGTTCTGTTTACGGGTTCTGTTTAAGGGTTTTGTTTAAGGGTTAAGGCCTGTTTACGGGTTCTGTTTACGGGTTCTGTTTACGGGTTCTGTTTACGGGTTCTGTTTAAGGGTTTTGCTTAAGGGTTCTGTTTAAGGGTTCTGTTTAAGGGTTCTGTTTACGGGTTCTGTTTAAGGGTTTTGTTTAAGGGTTAAGGGTTGTTTACGGGTTCTGTTTAAGGTTTAAGGGTTCTGTTTAAGGGTTCTGTTTACGGGTTTTGTTTAAGAGTTCTGTTTAAGAGTTCTGTTTAAGGGTTTTGTTTAAGGGTTCTGTTGGGTTCTGTTTAAGGGTTCTGTTTAAGGGTTTTGTTTAAGAGTTCTGTTTAAGGGTTCTGTTTAAGGGTTCTGTTTAAGGGTTTTGTTTAAGGGTTCTGTTGGGTTCTGTTTAAGGGTTCTGTTTAAGGGTTTTGTTTAAGGGTTCTGTTTAAGGGTTTTGTTTAAGGGTTCTGTTTAAGGGTTCTGTTTAAGGGTTCTGTTTACGGGTTTTGTTTAAGGGTTTTGCTTAAGGGGTTCTGTTTAAGGGTTCTGTTTACGGGTTCTGTTTAAGGGTTTTGTTTAAGGGTTCTTTCTGTTTAGTTTAAGGGTTTTGTTTAAGGGTTCTGTTTAAGGGTTCTGTTTAAGGGTTTTGTTTAAGGGTTCTGTTTAAGGGTTTTGTTTAAGGGTTCTGTTGCATATTTGGTGTCTTCCCGATTGTCCCACATTTTGATTTTGCTATTTACCCTTAGTGCGGTGGGATGTAGTGCGGTAAATAGAGGGGAAAGGTGAGAATACAGTCCTGTTATTTAACCTATTCCATCACATAGTAATTTTATAGTAAAATAATTTCATTATTAAACTGCGGTTTCCTTAATGTTTGCACAAACAATACCGCTTATAAATCATAGTTTATCTTTAAATATTTTAATTTCACAGTATTTTCACCTTCATTTGTTTGCCCAAATAGTATTTAATGTTTTTCCCGGAGACAAACAAAAACACACTTATAATATTTGACTGCTGGTTTTTTGCATCGATTCTCACCCTAAAAACTTTTATTTTAAAAAACAAAACTATTTGTACAATAATACAGTTTTGGTGCTTTATTTGAAAGTAGCTTGTTGCAGTATACTGAAATACAGGCGTCCTGGGTTCTTTCTTCAGTCCTGAAACTGTCATGTTAAAAGTACATCACTAACTAAAACAGTAAATCACCGACCAAGAGAAGGAAATACAAGATCATTAACTAGAGGAACGCCTGCGTGATGGGTCCATTAGTGCAATTGAGTATGCGGACAAAGCTTCATATTGTCTACATTTGTAAAATTTATAAACGGAGTTAAAATTCAACAAAATTGAAAACAGTGAAAAATGAGATCAGACGATGTGATCACATGATGTGTTTAACCGAATAGGGTATTTGTTATTTAAATGTATATATAATAAACAATAGACAACTTGTTATATAAAAGAGGACCAAACAGAGGGGTTTTTATGAACTTGGTTTCCGTTTTTAAATAACTCTTTTGTTAAATTAAAGGATCACGAACAGCTCCGGGAACGAATGACGTCAAACGATGCGATCTGTGTGACCCGATTACGCCATTGTCAACGGATTGAGTTAATACTTAAGGTTAGTAACATACAACAAAAGCTGCATCGATTGATACATGGTAAACCGCTTTTATTAAAAAGTAAATAACTATCAATGAGTTGAGCTGAAAGCATTTTGACAAACGAAGAAATTGCTTATCATAATCTTTCCCATGAATACAAGCTAATATAGTCATGCTCAATCAGAGCGAATGGTCACTATAATCAAAGAATGAGGAAAACA
>JAUELF010071308.1:0-16333 GCA_031471495.1 Clinocardium nuttallii | reverse complement strand
TGAAAGAGGACCACCAAAGGAACATTCCTGTGATGTTTTGTGGAAATTGTTCCTACGGTTTAGGAGGAGATGATGTTAAAAGCTAAAAGTTAACGACGGACGACGGACGTACGACGGACATTGAGTGATCAGAATAGCTCACCTTGAGCCTTCGGCTCCAGGTGATCTAAAAAGAAACAAGTTTAACCTTTTCCCATGTACAACAAATCTACAGCAGATGACTTTGAAAGTATCTAGGCAACAATGTAAAATATCTAATTAGAATAAAGGTATAACCATTGAATAGCTTTCAAATGTCGCCAGTTGCAAATGTGTCAAAATGATTCTATATGTAGGAAATGGTTAAAACAGAGTACTAAAACATTATACGAACTTGGGTTGCATCTACATTCATGTAAAGCTGTATTACATTCTCCATGACCTGTACAGTCAAGGTCATCACCAGGACAACCAGCTACCTCACATTTTGATCCTCTCCAAGACTCCTCACATTGGCATGTTCCATTGGATCGACATGTCCCATAGCCACTACATTCTATGTTACATCCCTTACCAGTGTAACAACTATAGCAAACACATTCACCGCTGTTCATAGGTTCCTGTATGCCGTGGTCAGCGTCGCATAGGTCCTCACAGGCTGGCCCCATCCATCCAGCTGAACAGTTAACACACTGTGGTTCATCAAATCTGTCATCACAGTCACCTGCTCCATTACAATCTGGACTACCCGGACAATCGGGAATGTCACAGCCATTCAGTTTAGGATCTACAAAACCAGAAATATCTGTCACACCAGTCCATCCAGCGAAGCATTCACAGATCTGAGTGGCACCATTGCATTCCCCATGTTCAGAGCAACTTTCCCCAATTCCAGGGCATCCCTGTATCTCGCATGTCCTTCCCCAGAAGCCAAGGTCACATATGCAGACTGTGGCATTAATTTTACCATGAAGAGAGCATTCAGCATCACACTGTTCCCCTACCCAGCCTGGACTGCACTCACACTTCTGACTTCCGGCTGGGTTCATCAGCCCATTTACACATTCTTTCTCACAGGATTCTCCAAACCAACCATCATTGCACCTGTAGAAACATAAAACAAGGCTTGAGATAAGAGATATCCTTTGAAAGTACCTCTTTAACTCTTCCATATCTACATGTAGGTCTCTGCATACATTTTGTATTCTAGACTAAAAGTTCTTTAAGCTGCAGAGATATCAAATATTATCTAAAAGAAAAAAGAAGGGAAACTCTTCTCCAGGTGAATGTATAATTTGTTTCCAAGAATTTTGATATAATTCTTTTGACACTCCAGTTATCTTTTTTATTCATTCATTTTTCTGACTGAATCTTTGTTATTTTAACAGATGGCATATTTTTGTAACCGTGACTTTGACTACAAACAAAGATGATATGCTTCCCGTTTATCTAAGGTAAATTCCTGTTATTTGGTTAGAATCAGTCAAGTCCAAGAAGGTTTTTGAGAATAAAAAATGAAAGTTTGATGTAAGTGTGCCCACAAACCCACCCAAAGAAAGACATCACAATTCTAATAACCAGGTTTCAAATGTGTTGAAAACCTGAGAGGTCAGTAAGGTTATATTTTATCCCTTACCCTCATGCAGATGCATTTTGACGAATCTTTAGCAGACACCATTGAAAACATTGTGGAAAAGGAGATTTCTCAAAATAAGCACTTTTCCTATCGCCACAATATTTTTAATCATATTCAATATTTATACTTTCATTTATTCATTGTTTTTTTCTTAACATCTTTAAAATTGCTTCAAATTTGATGTACATTGGAAACGGATAAAGTACATAATTCCATATTCCTCTATATCGGAATAGTACTATAAGTACTTACAGACAGTAGGGTGTTTCCTTGGTATCAATACAGTTACCCCTGTTGTTACAGTCGGGATCACCTGGGCAGTCAGGGTATTCACATCCAATCCCAATCCAACCATTTTCACAAGTACACAAATGGGAGGCACTTTCACAAGAACCTGTGGAAGACAGAGGTCCCGGAGGAACATACTTAGTCTAACTGTTTACCTGATATGATATTGTAAGAGACACTTACTTTACTTTGAACAAATATCTGAGGACAAAGTTTTAACATCTGGAAATTTGAAATACATGTATAATACAAAATTGAAAGTAGTGCGGGAAAAACAGAAGTTGCTTGTTAACATTCTGTGATAATGTTGGTTACCAAACTTGGCTGAAATTTCATACCTGATAATATGGTAACCAATTTGATAAAGACTAGATCAGGATTTTTACACCTTTTCCCACATTCAACAAATCTGCAGCAGATGACTTTCAAATCTTCTAGGTAAGAAACTCGAAACTCTCTATGAAAGAAACTATGATTCTTAAAAAGAGTTGAAAACATTTTGGCAAAAGGAGAAATTGCATATTATGTGATTTATAATTTAACTTTTCAAACGGCATTTTAAACGAAATGACTACATGTATATGTAAACAAATAGTTTGTTTGGTTTTTAGAAGAAGATCTTTCAACT
Source organism: Clinocardium nuttallii (assembly GCA_031471495.1). NCBI lineage: Eukaryota > Metazoa > Mollusca > Bivalvia > Cardiida > Cardiidae > Clinocardium > Clinocardium nuttallii. The sequence continues at coordinate 13,802 of JAUELF010071308.1, read as the reverse complement.
CTAGATATAAAAAACAACAACATTGTAAACAAATAGTTTGTTTGGTTTTTAGAAGAAGATCTTTCAACTCTAGATATAAAAAACAACAACATTGTAAACTAAATAGTTTACAATATGAAAGTAAGCAATAAAAAGGTTACTGACCCTGTACTGTGAAATCATCGTTGGACCTCGTTCTTGGGCGACCGGAGCCTCGCAAGCCCAGCAACGTCACCCCAAGAACTCGGTCAAACGATGATTTCACAGTACAGGGTCAATAACATATAATCATGACCCTTACCTCTCTCACTGCAATCTGTCTTGTTTAGACCAGGACATCCAGGAATATTACACACTCTTCCCTTCCAACCATCTTCATATGTACATTCACAGAAACCGGATACACCAATCAAACCATTCTCTGAACATTCAGAATCACAATTTTCTCCTGTATAACCCTCATAGCACGAACAATTTCCGGAATCCATCGGCTCCTGTATCCCATGAAGACAGATATCGTTGCAAGCAGGTCCCATCCATCCTGCATCACATGACATGCATAGTGGTGAACTAAATGTCTCGTTACATGTGCCACGATTGTAACAGTTAGGATCGCCAGGGCAGTCAGCAATTTCACATGCATCTCCTATCCATCCTGCTTTACAATCGCATGTGCGGCTCTCTGAATCGCAGTTTCCATGGGAACTACATTCAACATCAGTATCGGGATTGCGAGGACAACCTACGCATAAAATAAGAATTAGTCTTTAACCCTTTCACACCTACAGAGGCATCTGCAGCAGACAACTTTCTTTTGAAAACATTAAAACAAAAGGAGAAATTGCTCAAAATGACTAATTTCCTCTTTTGCCACAATGTTTTCACTTTTTTTCAGTAATTATACTTACAAATGTAGAGTTTTCCATATTTTTTAGTAGACATTTTCAAAGTCAACTGCAGCAGATATGTCATATGTGGGAAAGGGTAAACCATCAATGCAAGTGTGTGCGTGTGAAATATTTGAAGTCATTCAAAGAAAAAAATGATACTGATACAGGTAACTTCTGACACCTTATGTAGCACATAAATTTTGAAAACAGTGTGGGAAAAGGAGACAATTTGTTAAAAAAAAAAAAGCTATGGCACTTTTTCTCAAAATGTATTCAACTTTATATTAAAACACAATAACTCATTTTGCAGCCGGGTTATCTAATACAAAAGGCCCAAGAGGTGGCCATGTTTTTTGACCAATCAACATGGCTTGAAGGAATCAGGTAGAGGAACATTTCTACAGAATTAATTGAAAATCAGTAAGATACATTCAGAAGAGGATATTTTTTCACTTTTAACTGTTCTCATATAAGGCAAACTGACTGATTGTTTGTGGGTTTTTTTATGTTGCTTTCAACCATTTTTCAGTTATATCACTATTTTCCTGGGTAGGTAAGTTATCAGGAATACTGGTCCATTTATCCTGACACTAACAAGACAGGCATAATGCTAACCCCTAAATCCTAAGCGCCAAGGAGGGCTTGACATGTGACCTCCTACACCTGAGGCAGAACATCTACCACTATACCACCAAGGCGGTCATATGAGGCAAAACAGCACTGTACTCCAGAGGCCATGGGTTTTTTACAATCAACATTGCTCTTAGAGTGGTAAGGTTTTTACTATAGCCAAGTAAGGCAGAACAGCTGACTGCCATATTTTTCAACCAATCAACAGGGTTTGAATGAACCTGATATGGGCTCCAGGATCATTTCTACAAAGTTATTTGGAAATCAACCAGATACTTTCCAAGGAGAAGATTTCACTCTAGCCATATAGGCGAAACAGCCCCAACCCCTGGCAGCTATATTTGTCATCCAATCAAACTGGCTTGAAGGAATCTTAAAGAGGGTCACCCAAGTAACATTTCTACAGAATTATATTAAATTGACAAGATACTAATATTGGAAGAGAATAATTTTTAAAGTTTCAACTATAGCCCTATAAAGTTAAACAGCCTGTCCGCTGGTGGCCACATTTTTTGAAAAATCAACATAATTTGAAAGTAGGATAGAGGATTACCCAAGGAACATTTCTATAAAATAATTTTTGGCTAAAGGAGAAATTGCTTGTTATATAAGTAAATTCTCTTTTTGCCAAAATTGTTTTTCAAACGTCATTTGCCTCAAAAGGCCTTTCCAGGAAGGTAAATATTAACTGTATGACTGCACTTAATTTCAGACTAAAACTGACCTGGATATTCACAGTAGTCACCCCTCCAGCCCAACAATCGTGGACAGTAGCAACCTCCTGTATCATTACAAGTACCGTGCTCTGAACATTCAATATCACATCCTAAACCATGGTAGCAGTCTGCAGAACAGATGCATTCTGAATGGTTATGATTAGGGGTCCCATTTTGGCAAACATCATCACATGCTGGGCCCATCCAACCTGGATCACAATCTGTACAAATGGGAGGATCAAAGGTTGTGTTGCAGTGACCTTGGTTGTTACAGTTTGGTTCCCCAGGACAGTCTGGCAGCGAGCAGTCATCACCTAGAATATACAAAATATGTAGAAATGTATCACTTATTCGAGATATCTTATTTTGTAAGTGTCTAGCGGTGATATTGGGAAAGTGCAGTGATATAAATTTCTATAATTATTGTGTTGACGAGTCATATTAAGTCATTAAACATCCTATAATTGTAATATTTTATCTTTTTTATCTTTTCAGCTTTCAATAAATACGTGTCAATTTGTTTTTTTGGTATTGCATTAAGTTTTATCATCACCCCTTCGAGTTACTATCCAAATATTTTCAGTCATGCTTTGAACTTGTGAAAATATGAATTTTAGCTTTTATGTGGTGATGATAATAACTTGATGTCACAATTGAAAATAAACATAAACAACATTAGTGCAATCATCTGTAGTTCCTTGAGATGCATTTAACTTAACCCTTTTCCAAATACATAAAATATGTAGCATATAACTGGGGTAAACTATGTAAAATAACTATAATGGAAAGTATAATAATTGAATCGAGTTGAAATCTTTATGGCTAAATATGATATTGCTCATTATAACCAATTTCTCCATTTGACACAATGGTTTAGAAAAAACATATGCTTCAGATAAATTGCAGCTGCATTTTGGAAAGAGTTGACTGTCAGAGTGAATAGAAAAGTACATGTAACATAATGAGTAACTTACCGTACCAAGCCACATTACAAAAGCATTGACCACTGCCTGTATTACAAATACCATGTCCACTACAGTCCAAATCCTCGCCTGGACACCCTTTTTCAGTACACTGATCTCCTTTCCAATTGTCCGAACACTGACATGTCAGATTACCACCATTGTTGAGACAGCTGCCATGCTGGTTACATTCTGACTCGCACAGAACCCCAACATGGCAATCATCACACTGACAGAACCCTGCAACACAATGGCCTGCATTGCTACACTCCATAGAGCAGTCCGAGCCTGAGTAACAAGAATCACAGATACATTCTCCACATCTGGAACATTCGCCATTTCCGCTACAGCTTCCATTGCGTGTACATTGGCTCTCACAATGATCTCCAACGTAGCCTGATGAACATTCACACAGCCCTCGTTGGCTGCATGTACCGTGATCACCACATGTCACATTGTCTGAACATAAATACTGACAATCATCCCCAACATAGCCATGGTCACAAATACAGACAAATCCATTATGGCTACCATGTCCACTACAATAATCCATTGGTGAATCCGACTTACTTCCAGCACCCCCTGAACTCCCTGATCCAACACCACCAGTGACATATCTATTTTGAAGAATTGCAGGACTATTATAATCACGACCCCATGTTCTCTGACGTCCGCCGCCACCTCCTCCACCTAGATGCCCACTACAACAAGAATCATAACATCCGCCATCACTTCCAGCTCCCCCACCATTAGTCAACACATTTCCACGACCATCTAGCACTTCACTATCAATCCACACACTTCCACCAGCACCACCGCCTCCACCACCTGATGTTGTCTCTCCATTCATCTGTATAGTACCATCCAAAATGGTCATCACATGAACAAAGCGAACCGATGAACCACCTGCACCTCCACTTCCATGGGAACAGGTTCCTCCACCACTACCTGCTTGTGATGGTAGTACACTTAAGTCGTAGGTGCTACCACTTGAACATGTGTTACACCCTGAGCACGATCCTCCTCTTCCTCCGTGACTTCCTCCAGATCCACAGCCACTTGTCCCTCCAGCACATCCAGGACCAGGGCCAGCATTGACATCATAACCAAGACTAGTACCATCCAATTCTGCACCATGTTCCAGCTGAAACCAGACACCAACCAAATAAGCAGTTTTGGAAATCTGACCTTTAGCGTTTCCTTCCATGTGGAATATGTGAGTGTGAACTTGCATGCCTGTATCTACATCATACTGGTCGAGGTTAAAGAACATGAAATCGCCATCCGTTAACACATTGAAGGAAGTAAAGTAATAAATGCCTGGGTGACTTTCTGTCACCGAGCACATGCTTTGTCCCCATGACACAAGCCGTGTATGTCCTCTTGTATACCAGTGCTCCACTCCAAGCATCCATCCATTATTGGTGGTATTTTGCTCAGTGTAGACAGTGGGAGGGAATGCCATTTTACCCTCAATTATCAAGTTTGACTGAATGAATGTCTTTGCACGAGGTAGAGCAACATCGAGCTGATATCCGCTTGGGACAGTAAGAGTTCCTGATCCATCACCCCCTACATGGTCTATCGTCGCATCCTAAAACAAGGTTAAAAGAGTATAATTATGAGCGGTGCTCCCCCACATACAACAAATCTGAAGCAGACAACTTTTGAAACATTTAGTCTAAAAATTTAGAGAACAATTATTGAATAAAGATAAAAAACATTGTGGCAATAGGAGAAATTGCTCATGATGAGCAATTTCCCCTATTGCCAAAATATTTTTAAAAGTCATCTGCTGCATTAACCCTTTCCCTCATACAACAATTCTGCAGCAGACGACTTTGAACATATTTTGTCCAAAACTGGAAAATCTCCATAATTGAATGGATAACCTATGACTTAAAGTGGAAGACATTGTGTCAAAAGAAGAAATTGCACGTTTTGTGCAATTTCTTCTTTTGTCACTATGTTTTCAAAAAGCGATCTGCTGCAGAGGCTTCAGAAAGCGCCTGTATGTGGGAAAGGGTTAATAAATAAACTCTTACCTAGTACTTCTCCTTGTTCATGAACCAGCATGCCAAGGTCCTTGAAGATCTGGTTGACGTCCATGATGTCACTCTACAGGAGACAGAATTATACAGCAATATTTAAACCCTCTCCAGGATACAGGCATCATTTGATGCCTATGACGCAGAAAACATTTGAAAACATTGTGGAACAAGAGCGGACACTGTTAGTACAGTTTTGGTCATTTTGAGGGACATAAGTGTGTATTGTCTAATATAACATGGTAAGTTATCAAACCTGACCAAGTTATTCTGCCCATCAACATATTGTCTAAATTTGGTGATGATTGAATAAAGGTAACTCTCGATTGACTTAAGCTATATGGCTAGTTATCAAACTTGTCAGAGGTATTATGACAATACACATTCTGACTAAATTTGGTGATGATTGGACAAAGGCTTTTAAAGTTATTGAGGTGACAAGATCAATTTTGGGTAATTTATATAATTAATGGGCAATAACTATATAATTAAAGGGCAATAACTCTCTATCGACTAGAGCAATATGGCTAGTTATCAAACTTGTCCAAGATATTATCCCAATACACCTTCTGACAAAATTTGGTGATGATTGGACAAAGGCTTCTAAAGTAATTGAGCTGACAAGACCAATTTTAGGTAATTTCTATAGTTAAAGAGCGATAACTCTCGATTGACTAAAGTGATATGTCTAGTTATCGAACTTGTCCAAAATATTTTACCAATACCCATTCTGACTACATTTGGTGATGATTGGGCAAAGGCTTCTGAAGTTATTGAGCTGACAAGACCAAATTTGGGTAATTCCTATAATTAAAGGGTGATAACTCTTGATTGACTAACGCAATGATTGGACAAAAGCTTCTAAAGTTATTGAGCTGACAACATACTGGACCGCCCGCCCGCCGCAGGTAAAACTATAATACAATCCATTTTTTTCAAAACGGGCATATAAAAACCACTTGTGACTCAGGTATCCCCCAATTCCCCTATTTATTTTATATATGTTCTGCTTTGGAATAGAAAAAGTCAGATAAATTCTGGGAACAGGATAAATTCAGAATTGAAACTACACACAATCCTGAAACCAGGTTTTTAATTAAGACCTCAACACTTGAAATTCTGGATCCCTTTTTATTAACAGTGACTTTGACCAAAATGAACAAAGGCTTCCTTTCTAGATATCTGCGTAAAAATATGGACAATCTATAAATGAATTTATAATAATTGAATAGAGCTGACCACATTTTGGAAAAGGAGAAATTGCTGGAAGCATCATAAGGAACAAATACCAGCATATAGTGTTAATCACATTACCTACCATCATAAAATTACCTCATTATTTATCCCAAAGGTGTCAGATTATTGCCTGTTAATGGCTGATTACACCATCCCTACATTAACCAGACCACATCATTGAGTGGTAATCATGCACATGAAATGTCTGTTGGAAGAGTTCTTGAAATATAGAACATGAAGATAGATTGGCGATTAACACCATTTTCAATAGTTTTTTAGTTACATCTGGGCAGCCCTAGCTGTTCATGTAACCATTGTGTTTCCTGGTTCCTTCACAACATTCACTCCAGGCAACCAGCTACCTTCCCACATACACACATATAATTTTTGATCAATTCCCACATACAAAAGATCTGCATAAGAAGTATAAGTACAATGCAAAAGCAACTGTTACTGCAATAGCTCTCCTTGTTCTTTGAATAGTGAAGTGAAGCTAAAAATTGATTAAAGTTTGCATGCAACACATTTAGAAATTACTGAGATATGGACTCTAATGTAGTTGCCATCGCCAATGCTGGCCAAAAAATGCATTAGAACAATTTCAATAACAGAGATATGGGTTTGAAGCTCAACTTAATCGGAAATATTTAGTCCAAAAAAAGAACATAACTTTGCCAAATTGAAAGTTGTGCTATAGGAAAAAAGGCACCATAGTAAAATCCAAATTTTCCAGGGGGAACATTTTGCTTCAATTTCATCACAGCAGAAAACCCCTCAAAATTCCTATTCTGGGAAGGGTTAAAATTAACATCATGGGTATAATTCCATCTTATATTATGCTGGCAGGTGAGAAATCAATATTTTATTCTGACAACTATTGGTAATTGGCAATTACAGGCCAATTCCCAATCAATCCTCATCAATAACCAATACAATGACATTTGGGAACTTGATAACATCCTGATGCTAAAAAAAAGCATTTATCCCCCTATACCAGATTGAGAAGACTTTTTTCATCTCTGTAGAAGATGAATTTTTAAAAAACATTGTGCGAAATTTAAAGGAGAAATTGTTCAAATCATGCTCTCCTATAATAACATTTTTTTCCAACTCTACATCAAATTTACAGTTCTAATTTTCACCTTTTGTTATATTATCAGACATTATCAAATAGATAAATGCATTTTGACGCATCTAAAGTATTGATCAATTAAATTTCTCCTTTTGTCATAATGTTTTAAACTTTTATCAATAACTTACCTTTCATTCATACAGATTTTCCATACTTTTGCAAAATGTTTTAAGAGTCATCTGCTGCAGAATTGACATACATAATTAGATTGTAGGATTAAAAAAAACAGGATAAAAAGTAACAGGTCAAAAAGCAACGGACAACAAGAAAGAGGATAAAAAGCAACACATTTTCCAAAATACAATGAAAACCAATATATTTAAGTCTACAAATATGAAATAGACACAAACTAGCAGAGGATAAATGTTCATCTTGATACATTTTTTGTGTGTTTTATACCTCAATGCATTGTTGAAAGAAATTGAGTCAGTTTTAATTATTTACAAATCTACAATAATATATGTAACTCAATTTTAAGTGCTAATATTTTTCTCACATTGCAATGTTATTTTATATATTATGCATATCTGTGTGAAGATGTTTGAAAAAGCAAGGGAAAACATTGTTGGAGAAGAAAAATTGCTCATAATTAGCAATTTCTCCTTTTCACACAATTTTAAATTCTGTCAACAATTATTACAAATATTATAACTGTTGCTAGTCGTCTGTCAGATGTTTAAACAAGTTGAAGAAAACATTATTGGAAAAGGAGAGATTGCTTATAATGAGCAATTTCTCCTCTGCACACAATTATATTTTCTGTCAGATATTTGAAAAGGTGGAAGGAAACATTGTGGGAAAAAGTGAAAAGAGAGTCAGACATTGCAATTTCAGATAAATAAAGTTAAAATTTCGCATAAACAAAAGATATATTATAAATATGTTTATTGAAATGTGTCTATTACATGTGACAAATGCATTAAATCAAAGAAAAGAATAATTAAACCTCAAATGAAAATATTAGAACTGTTGCCTTTTGTCCTGTTACCTGTTATCCGGGCAAAAACTGCTACTTTTTGACCGTTGCTTTTTATCCTGTTTCTTTTTGTCCGTTTACCATACAATATGTATGTTAGACACATCAATTTAGTATCTTAATTTGTTTACACATGAATTATCTGTACTTTTTGTATTTTAATTTGTGTACTGACACTCTGTGCACATTAAAACAATTTGTTTGGGTGATTATTTTGTTGTGACAATTGGTTGCTTTGTTGCTTCATATATCATTAATTCTTGACCATTACCCACATATAGACACTTTTTGACGTCTCTGCTGCAGACAACTTTTTTTATTATTTTTAATGCTTTTGTCAAAATATTTTGGAAGTTGTATGATGCAGATTTGTCATATATACATGTGGAAAGGGATACAAAACATTATTGTTTTTTATTTCTATTTTAATTTATATCGACCTGCTACGCCGACTACAGAATGTATACTCTGTGTATCCTTTCCAGCAAGATATGAAAATACTAAAAAATCTTTAATATTTAAACTGTTATTATAAGTGGAAAAATTTCAAAACATTTTTGACAGAGGAGAAACTGCTCCATTTGTCAAAATGTTTTCAAAAATTGTCTGCTAAGCAAATCAAATAGGCTTGAAAACACAGTGGGGAAAAATCCAGAAAATCTCTTATATTAAAACAGTAATAAGTGGATTGATTAGAAAACATTTTTGCCAACAGATAATTTGCTCCATTTGTCAGAATGTTTTCAAAAGATGTCTGCTATGACAATCAGACTTCTATGAATGAATGTTATGTTATATTTATGAGTTGGTGACATTGTGATAAAAGGAGCAAGTTCAAAAGGTGTCTAGGAAAGCTTCATTTGGGAGAAGATAGTGCATCTTCAAAGCAACATGTTTATTCACTTTCAGTTATTATTATATCTCAACAATTTCCAACATACAGATGCTTTCTGACGTCTGTCTCTGCTTCATACAAATAAAACACTTTTGAAAATGGAGTAATTACACATTACAAGCAGTTCTTCCTTTTGAAACAATGTTTTCAACATTATTCAATATATGCATGTACCTATATAACAACCGATAATAGAAAGCGGGGTCGAAAAGACTTTATTAATTAACCCTTTCCCTCATATAGACGCTTTCTGATGCCTCTGCAGCAGACGCTTTCTGATGCCTTTGAAAACATATTGACCTAAGAAGAAATTGCTCAAAACGAGCAGTTCTCCTTTAGCCACAATGTTTTCCACTTTTAGTCATAGGTTATCCATTCAATTATAGAGATTTCCTATTTTTTGACAAAATATGTTCAACGTCGTTTGCTCCAGAACTGTCGTATTAAAGTGCAAAAAGAAGGAATTGCTCAACACAAGCAACTTCTCATCATCCCATAATGTTGCAAAATTTGGTTTAATGTTAACCTTCCTATTTCTACTTGATTTCCTATCAGATATCAGATCAAGCAATCTTTTCACAGGTAATTAATTCTTAGAAATTTAAAAATCTTTGTAATCCATTTTTCCACAATGTTTTCAAAAGTTGTCTGATAAAAAGGGGTCAAATATAGACTGCATTTAATGAAAGGTTAATATGAGGTGTTGAAAAATTCATACGACAGTAGTATGGAAGATACAGGAAGCAATAAGACTAAAAAATAATATTTCCTAACATTACTCCAGAAAACAAGTTATCCCTACGTTTATTTTGAGAAGTGGCAACATCACGACATTTCGCATACTGCATCCTGAAGACTTGATTGTCGACGTATGATGAACCAGGGTCCTGACAAGCTCTGATCTGACTGTCTTCATTGTCACAAATACCACCGCCGCCATAGTCTACTTCATAGGTGAACTGATAGACACCCTCAAACGTGGAGATACAGTTCACATTCACATCCTCCGTCATTTCTGGAAATAAATAAGTATTGTGTGTTAACCCTTTTCCACATACAATAAATCTGCAGCAGACGAATTTGAAAAGATTTCTTCAAAAGAATGAAATATCTCTATCAAGAAAAATTTAGAAAAAGATAAAAACTTCGTGGCAAAAGGAGAAATTTCTCATCATATGTAAAAAAAGTGTCTGCAATAGAGCCTTCACAAAGTGTCTGTTTGCTGGAAGGGTTAATTTTCAAATACTTTCATTCAAAGGCATTTCTTCAAACAGTCAATTTCAACAGTGGATTCAAAGGAATTTCATATAATTTAACATTTCACAACTTTTATTTTATTTTGAACAAGAACATTTTATTGTCAGTATTAAATAAGCGTTAACCCACAATTCTGCAGCAGATGACTTTAAACATATTTCGTCAAAAAATAGAAAATTTCTATAATGGAATGGCTAACCTATGACAAAAAGTGGAAAACATTGTGACAAAAGGAGAAATTGCTTGTCTTGAGCAATTTATTCTGTTGTCACTATGTTTTCAAAAAGCCTTCTGCTGCAGAGGTGCCTGAGAAAGGGTCTATTTGAGGGAAAGGGTTAACCAAAGTAAAAGCCTGACTTGCCGACAATGGAGAATTGATTCCTGAGTGTCAACCATTGCAGGGAGGAGAGACAAATATATATGATTGTTTGGTGTTAAACTTTCAACAATTTGTTCAGTTATATCACAGCATTTCCTGGGCAAGTTACCAGTACTACTGGTCGAGTTACCAGTACTACTGGTCGAGTTACCAGTACTACAGCCAGTCAGTCATTATGCTAACCCCGCAGCCCTGAGCGACAATGAGGGCAGCCATTACTACCATTTTAAAAGTCTTTTGTATGACCATACCAGGGATCAACCCGCAACCTCACACACTAAAGGCCGATGTTCTACAACTACACCACTGATGTAATAAATTGGTGTACTTAGAAAGTGAATTTACTATAATTACTTAACTCAGGCCTTCTTAATCCTTTACATAATACACCAAATCTGCAGAAGAAAACTTTTAAAACATTTAGGCAGAAATATGAGAACTCTCTATAAATAAAAGCTTAACCCTTTCCCTCATATAGACGCTTTCTGACACCTCTGCAGCAAAAAACAGTGACAATAGAAGAAATTGCTCAAAACAAGCAATTTCTCTTTTTGCCACAATGTTTTCCACTTTTAGTCATAGGTTATCCATTCAATTATATAGATTTTTTATTTTTTGACAAAGTTGTCTGCTGCAGAATTGGCGTTTGAGGGAAATGGTTATGGTAAAATTGCTTTCTGTGAGTAATTGCCTCTGATGTAGTACTGATGCATATTCTTGATGGATTTGTTAACAGTCAAACCATCTTCAGACTTGCACAATCTTTTGAAACATGACAACCAGAAACTCCTTTTCCGTCAATTTTCTTCTTGGTTCAAGTTCAACCAGTTATTGTAAGATTTTTATTACAGTCTTATGGAAGTTTTGTAGTCAAGACTGAAAACTAATGGGAAGACTGCATTTTCATTGTAACCTTTGATAATCTGTTTGAAATTTAATTCTGGAATTTTCCAACAAATGCATGCCTAGATTTCTTCATAGTTTTTTCACAGTTCTGTGCAAAATTATCCTGCCTAAAAAGAAAAAATCCTTTCTCATAATTTTCCTTAAAATTCCATTGGAATTTGGTAGATTAAACTTTTCTCTCATTAATTAAATGATTGTGTAAATTTATTAATAGTTAAAGTGTTAAACTTGTTTTTTTCCTTAAAATCTCAGGGAACTCATCAATTATGTAAAATTATGAAAATACCTGAAGAGGATAATGTATTTCTGTTTTAAAAATCAATGTTTACAGTTAAAAAGTCTGTGCATTAAGTTAATATCCTTCATTTGGTAATTTGCAGATAACATTTTAATTTTGTGTGTTTCAGGAATTATTCTTGAGTATGAACAGGGAGGGATTATGAAAAACAAGTCCATTGATTTGCTTGATCTTAAACCAGAGTGAGTTATTTCAATATGTCTTAATTACAATTTAACTTCATGCTTTCATACCCATAATTATTATTGATATATATGATTATACTTCTATTTTTGTTAACAGAGGTCCAGATAAGGATGGGTTTTTAGCTCTTTTTTCCACAATTTTTCTCTAAATACTTAAGCAAACCCTATGTTGTGAGCACTCAAATTAATTATCTCACTGAGACAATTCTTTTGAGTACACACAGCATAGGGTAAGAGGGTCAAATAAGGAATTTAAAACCTGCAAATTGCACCTTAACTATAGCTCTGGATTAAGATATTTCTAGTTGACATTATTAGCTCAACTCTTTGACATAGCAGTACTAACTCTTCCCCACATGTAGCGTATTTTGAAGCATCTGCAGAACAAAACCTTTGAAAACCTTGTGGCAAAAGGAGAAATTGTTCATTATCATAGTGAGAAATTGGCAAAAGGTGAAATCTTTTGCCTGTTATCATAATGAGAACTTTCTCCTTTTGGCCACAATTTGTTCAACTCTATTTAAATTAATTATCATACTTTAACTACTTGTTACTACAGAGATTTTTCAAAGTCGTCTGCTGAAGATTTGTTGTATGTGGGTAAGGATAAATTAGAATTTATTTGTGGATACAAATGTAAGTTTATTTCTTATTTTAATACAGGGCATGATGTTTAAAGACATCTGAACATATAATATCATACATAAATACAATTTTCAAACAAAATAAAAACATTTTTGGAATATAGTCACTAATGAACAGTTACTCTTGTTTATAACAATGTTTTTTAATAAGTCATAGACGATATCTGCTGCAGTTCCTTCAAAAGTTGTTTATATCAGGGAAAATGGTAAACCCTTTCCCACATACAATAAATCTGCAGCTGACTTGCAAGTGGGAGAGGGTTGATTGTTTTTGTCTGAATTTGTTTCAGGACAGACATAGATTCTGTTGTTGATGAGATTGCAAGAAAAGAAGCCCTGATAACAGCATCAAAAACAGAACAAGTTCGGAAGCTAATTGGACGTATCCTTTCACTCTTCCATTTATTGTCTCGCCCACGATAGTGGAGTGAGATATAGCAGTCACTTTTCCGGCGACGGCGGCCGCTTTTAAAAATAGCTATATCTCAGCAACCCCTGCTGGAATTTTTCAGTAACTTTGTCAGATGTATTGTTTGGTCATGGGACATCCGTCAATGTCAAAATCGTCAAGGTCAAGGTCATAATTTTGAAAAACTTGACCTTTGTTAGTTACCTTAACCTCAAAACTTAACTTTTGTTTTATCTCGGCAACCCCTGCTGGAATTTTTC
>JAUELF010071307.1:0-27146 GCA_031471495.1 Clinocardium nuttallii | reverse complement strand
ATATGAGTAGGTGAACTGGTCGCCGTGATATGACTGAGAAATTGTTAAAAACGGCGTTAAACCCCAATCAATCAATTCAACAGCCGACTTTGATATCCAGGAAAGAATATCGAATTGAAAACAATGTGGCATAAGGATAAATGCTTTTTAAGAGCATTTTTTTCTGTTTGCCCACTGCTGTGACGACTTCAAAATGCATCTGCAAATTGAAAAGGGTTATTCTGTACCCGTACACACAGAACCTATGATGCCTTTATAAACATGTTGAAAACATTGCAATAAACTCAAAAGAAGTAATCTTTCCTTAACTGTCATCGTTATTCAAAAGCTAACTTACACATTTTGAGATATAACAACAAACTATAAATGCGATGGACAACTTGTGTAGCAGAACTCAGTAAAGATCTCTGTGAAGAAAAGTGATTTTGTCTTACATTTAAAAACATTGTGGCTAGTTAAGAACGGGACATATTAGGGAATTTCCCTGTTTCTTCCATGTTTACAACATTCATATGCTGTATATGCTTCAACACGTGTACACGCATGGGACAGATATAATATAATGACGATGTCAAACTTAAACGTTTGGTTGTGAAGTGTTTGCAAGTATGATAAGTGGACAAAAGTCGAGTGGCTTTTAAAAAAGAAAAAAGTTTTTTTTTCCTTTGTTCGAGTATCTTTCTTAATTAACCCTGTCTCTCATATAGGCGCATTTTGACGTAATAGTAGCAGACGACTTTTGAAAACATTGTGGCCAAAGGTGAAATTGCTCATAATGAGCAATTTCTCCTTTGGTCACAATGTTTTCAACTTTATCTAACAATTAAGCTATCTTTTATGGAGATTTTTCCGGGTTTTACCACCATGTATTCAGAGTCATCCGCTGCAGATTTGTTGTATGTGGAAAAGGGTTAACAGGAAGATATTGTATGAAGTGCATCGGTCAAGTCACACACAAACCAGCCGTATGCGTGTTGAAAACAGTGAAGATCATAACCAACATGTGTAGGTTAGACAGGTGATTCAGAATCTACACTGGTTGAAGATGCTCTATAGTTGGTCAGTCTATGTGGAAAAGCAGCCAGTTGTTTGGAAAGAATGTTGTATTAAGTACTGGTGTGAGAAAGCCAAGAAGCATATGAGTAGGTGAACTGACCGCCGTGATATGACTGAAACATTATTGAAAACGGCGTTAAACCACAATCAATCAATTAATACATATAACGTAGGTTTTAATTAAACAGGAAACTATAATATGTATTAAATAGGCCACAACAAACCAATAGCAAACAGTAAAGGGTCATCACCAGCCCGTGCAGTTGAAGATGATCTATAGTTGGTTTCCATTTAACAGGAAGATATTATATGAATGTGTATTATATCGGCCATCATAATTAGTCAGCGTAGATACATAGGTTTATCAGACTACTTGAAGATGCTCTATAGATGGTTTGCACGATACAGAACAGAACAGAACATGTTTGTATTACATGTAAACTTTGAGTTTGTTGTATTACAATACACATATTTTATAAACATATCCACATTAAAAAATGTTATACTTTTTTAGTGAGCAATATTCTTAAGAATATAAATTCATATAAAGAATGAGCTTTTTTGAATCATCATAAACTAAAGTACAGTATAATAATAAACAAATTGTCAAGTTATGAATTGCTATCATTAGCGAATCCAATATATATATATATATATATAGAACAGAACAGGACATAATCTTTATATGAATATATTATAATATGTGTTCAAACATCACACATAATGCAAACAATGAAGATACTAAACAGCCTATGTAGATTCTTAGGTTTATCAGAATTTATATTTAGCCTTAAATATCAGATGTGGTTCTTAACTCTTTCCGTTTACACCAACTCTTCGGGAGACGTCTATGATACATTTAGTCAGAAGTATGGACACTCTCTTTAAATGGAAGAACAATTATTGTCTAAATTATTTTAGAACACGTATACTGTAGAGGCATCATAAATCGTCTGTTTGCGTGAATGGCTTACATATATGAGCCGTCCCTCGAGAAAAACCAACATTATGGACTGCGTAATGTGTCGACCCAGATCAGCCTGCGCAGTCCACACAGGCTAATCCGGGCCAACATATTCTATATCAGGGGTATAGTGTTATAGAGTACTGATTCCTAAAACAAATATTTACAGGAGAGGCTAAACGTGTCTGTCCGGGTTAGCCTGCCTGGACTGCCCAGGCTGATATGGGTCGATACATTTACGCAGATGCCATACTGTTGGGTTTCTCTATGAATGGCTCATATCCTCAATTGAAAGTAATGAATGTGTTTCCTATTGTCTGACGCTGTCACATATGACCGGTTTCCTGATCCGTTTCTCCTATTCGCAGCTGTATTCAAACACATATGCAGCAGATAACATATGAGACACTGGACTGTCAATCCAGAGGTCTGGGGTTCAAATACCGGTCCGGGTTCTGGAAACTTAATGGGTGTTTTTAAGAGCCTCCCACCCAACTATAGGTTAAGTACTGGTACTTTCCAGGACAAATGGCCGTACGTGTATCGGTGTTATAAAACGGGCACGTAAAAGAACCTTTCTTTTCGGAAAGGGCTATGGTATTGCACCCAGACTCGCACCCGACCTATCTTGTATCTGACTTAATCTGCTCGACAAATAATTAATTCTGCACGGCGAGACAAAGAAATACAAACAATAACTTATGATTAATTTTAATTGCTTTTCAAGAGCAATTTGAGATATTGTCATAATATTTCCTACACTATTCAATACTTTCATTAATAGAGACTTTATATAATATTGCACCGCCTCGGTGGTGCATCTGTAGAGCGTCCGCCTTCAATGCTGGAGGTTTGATCCCCAGCCGGGTCGTTGCAAATATTTTAAAGAAGGTATAGTAGTATTGCCTGGTTCTTATAAATATATTCAATCAGTGTGACCTTGACGTTTGATCCATTCCTAAAAAGAACTGTCTGCAATTATTTTTCTACTTGTTTATCGAAGGTTTGACTCCCTGACAATGGTTGAAGATGGCCCTGGAACAAAGTTTTGTGGAACAGGTCCTTTTGTATACATCTCGCAGGATTACAAACTAAATCTACATTTCTACTCGGATGAGACTTATGAAGGTCGTGGTTTTAATATGAATTATGACATTAAGCGGAAAGGTATAAACATTTTACCAATTTAAAAAACTCTTCTTCGGGAGAAAAAATGTCCCCTTTTCCACAATGTCTTCTACTCTCTGTGTAAACATGATCTTCCAATTTATTAAATATAAAATGTTCTATGCTTATCCTCGGATTTTATCAAAGCATATCAGGTGAATGGTTTGTTATGTAACTTATATAAATGAGCCTGTCCACGAGAAAACCAACATTATGAACTCTGCGAAATGTTCGACCCAGATCATCCTGAGCTGGCAGCGCTAGCTAATCGGGACCGACAAATTCAGAGGTAAAGAGTATCGAGTCCTGAAACAGAAAATCCACAGGAGGCGAAAATTGTCATTGATTCTGATGTTCGACCCAGATCATCCTGAGCTGGCAGCGCTAGCTAATCGGGGCCGACACATTCAGAGGTAAAGAGTATTGAGTCCTGAAACAGAAAATCCACAGGAGGCGAAAATTGCCATTGATTCTTTCTGATGATTGACAACTTCAACCAATTAGCTTAAAAATGTATTCGGGAAGGATCATGTAGCTAGTTGCCATGGCAGAATGCCGTGTAGAAAACAGACAAAACGAGTCAGGAAAAATATTCATTGTTTGATGAATTGGCGCTGTTATATAACTTAAATGATTTTGAAAACACTCTCAAACTCTAAAGAACTAATCATTATTATCTAGGCCTTTATTTGATTTTGAGTGCCAGTTTCCTTCATACTATTTTCAGACGAAATTCCAATTGGTAATTGTAACAGTTCAATAATAGGTGGTGGGGATGGGGAGCTGTTTAGTTCAAAAGAATTGTGTTATTTCAGAATTCAGGTAAGTCTTGATGGTTTTACTTCCGAGTTTACCAGAGGGTACTACCAAGACCATTGTTTCCTCTAGTAAAAGAAAGAGAAAGTGATATTCCTTCTGAAAACGATTTGTTTGTGATATTTGAATGGCATTTTTTCGACTTTCAGATGCATTTGCTGCAGACAACTGCTTAAAGCTTTATGGCAAGACGAGACATAACGAGCATTATCTCCCTTTGCGCAATGTTTTCTATGTTTTTCTGAACAATACAGAATAGTTATGAAAATATTGAGGCAAATGAAGAGATTGCGTTGAATATTCATATTAAACGGAGAACTTGCTGTGTCAGAAAGGGTGAAATTTCTTCACTGAATTAGCTTGTCTTATACCAATATAATGTGGTATAATGTTATCATTGGATAACTCTCTACAAATATAATCATATTGATTGGTTGTTAAACAAAGCAATCAGGCGTTATAAAAAAAGGCGCAAAATGACAAAATGTTAAAACTACATTCTTATGAAACTTCTTGTCTGATATCAAGATAATTTAGCAGAACTGTTCGTTCAGTGACGTTCTACGTGTTTTAAGTCTTATTGATGTGTTGAAAGTCGTAGATACTAGGTGACATCGAAACAGGGGAAATTGAACTTTTGGCTTCAAATAACATCTCATCCTTTTCCACTGGACACACACTCAAGGAATATTCTTTTGGCGGTCCTTTTTTTTAATTATGTTCAAAGGTATGTGTAGAACTCTTGTGAGTGCGGCATCTGCTAAAGGGAGTTAAATGCCGAATAGTAAACAGTCTTATTCGATTAATGTAATAATTTCTCTTCAGAGAATGTCTACGAACAAATTGCTCAAGCCATATCAGTTTGTTTAAAATAAGAGAAGCGAGGCGGCATAAAAAAAAGGCAAAATGACAACATTCTAAAACTCAGTTCTTATGAAATGTTCTTATGAAAGAGTTTGTCTTGTTTGTTGCCTAGGTGACCCTTTTATAATTATTTAAGCCAAATTGACTTGTTGGAAGACATGTCTACAAAGCGGCATCAGAAAATGGGTAAATTGAACTTTTAGCTTTAAATGATATCTCATCCTAATCCACTGAGACATTTCAACAAAACTTTACAGAAGGTTCCTTTGGTGGTCCTCTTTCAAATGTGTTCAAAGATATAAATTATAAACACAACTTTTGTTGTTGCGGCAGAAGAAAGGGAGTAATATGCATACTTTTTAAAATTCTTCTTCTCTGAATTCGCTTGTCGGATTCAAAGATAACTAAGTAAACACGTTCCTTTGTTTACAATAATTGCATTAGCTGTGTTGATTGGTTGAAAAACATGGCAGCCAGACGTGAGCATTTTATCACACAGTTTACACAAGTAGACTGCGGCAGATGCGTCTGCAAGTGGGAAATGGTAAAAGTCATACATCACAAAACATCTGTAGCAGACGACATTGAAACTATTCTGGACATTTCATGACAAAATTTGACCCTTTCTCATAAACAGATGCTTTCTGATACCTCTGCAGCAGACGACATTGAAACTATTTCTGGACATTTTATGGCAAAATTTGACCCTTTACCCTATATAGATGCTTTCTGATACCTCTGCAGCAGATGCCTTTTAAAAAACATTGTCGCAAAGAGAGAAATTGATCATGCCACAACTGTTTTCAATTATTATACTTTTCTTTATAGAGATATTCCATATTTTTTACTTAAAATGTTTATCAAAGACGATTGCTGCAAATTTTGTTGAATGTTAAAATGCTGGCATAATTCCCATATTCACATGCCATTGATCAATTAATTGATCTCTGGATACAGGGCAGGTCGAAATAGACTATGTCCCAATCGACCATTACATGAGTGGCAGGTCAAAAGTTTGAATCAAAGTTTTGAGTGTGGGGTCCGTTTGGTTATATGAGGTTGGTGAGCTGCTATCTAGTACAGTTTTGATACCACTGTATGCCTGGTTGGTGAGCTGCTTGGTAGTATAGTTACGATACCACTGTATAGCTAGTTGGTGAGCTGCTAGCTAGTAAAGTAACGATACCAATTGTATGCCTGTCTGTCTTGGCCTGGTAAAAGAACAGAAAACACGCCAATATGTTTCATATAAATCAGATGTGGCTCGCACTTACAATACGTGAGACACTTTAATAAACAAACACTTTCTTCTGTCTTTCAAAACAGGCTAATCCAGGTCAGTTTGTAAACTTGAATCTAAAATCCGTTTCTTTCGGATCAAGAACCTGTGAAGAAGAAAGCATCAAGATCTACCATGGTACAACCAATCGTAAGTCTGTAAACGATTAACCCTTTCCAACTTTCAGACGCAGTTTGATACATTCAAGAATTCAACTTTTGGACATTTCTTGACAAAAGGAGTCATTGCTAATGACCAACTCTCCTTTTGCTACAATGTTTCCAATTTATTTTTCGTTTACTAAACTATACTTCATTAACACTTTCCCACATACAAGAAATATGCAGATGACGAAATCTCTATAAATGAAATCTCTATAAATGAAATCTATATAAATGAAATCTCTATAAATGAAATCTCTATAGATGAATGAAAACTATGGAATAATATTGAAAACATTCTAGCAAATGGAGAAATTTCTCGTTTTGAAGCAATTTTCTATCATTTTTGTTCTGCTGCAGAGGCATCAGAAAGCATCTGTATGTTAGAAAGGGTTAAATAGAACTGTTGAAATTCAACTATTTAAAAATATTTATTCAAATTATTTTGAAAATAATTTGACCTCACAATCGGACCACTGCACTTGAAAATAGGTACCCTTATGAATAATCATGGGCTAGTGTACATAGCACCTGTTTATACGAACTTTGACAAAGAAGGTTGCATACTATGTTTTATTATGTTTGAGTGTCAATTGATTGATTGATGATTAATGCCGACTCAATAATCTTTCAGTTATCAAGTTCATCTAACAATGTGTTACCTGGCTTTCTCGTGCCAGTAGTCCACACAACAACAGTCTTTCCAAACAACTGACTGGTTTCCCACATAGGCTGTTAAAACACTGTTAATTACCAATGACGCTTGCCTCATTGATTTTGTTTTATCAAACATGGGAAAGAATGTTGACCGAGCTGGATTTCGATCTCACCCCTGGATTAATAGACCCGTCCATTGGTTTATTTAGAGTTTGGGAAGAAATAATGTACGCGCTTGTCAGCGGTCATTATTTGGTGAAATAACTGTAGCATACGCCTTTGAATATTATATTTCATACGTGTTCACTGATTTTGTTCACTGAAATTTATTTCTTAAGGAAAACAAGTAAAGGTTTGTATGCAGAACATTTCATTTTATAACTTCACCTATAAGTGCCTATCGTAGATGAATAATAGCAATAAAGGCAATTAAACGTTTTGATTGGTTCATAGTTATGTTGGCGATCCTACGAAAGGTACTAATAAGGTGAAGTTATATTCTCGGTAGTGTTCCATTTCTTAGTGTAATGTTATGATAAATAAAACAGCCACAAGTAGTTCCGGAAGTTGACAGTGATATACCGTGTTATATATAACGCTCAAATCCCTCTGTGCGTATAGAATAGAAATTGTCAATAGTGTTAAAATTCCTAAATAAAACTGTACCAGAGACTTACGTTATCGTAATACTTACATTTTTAGAAGGAGATCTACTCAAAACAATCTGCAGGGATGATCTTGACGGGCCAATACAAGTGTCAGAGGAAAAACTCTTCATAGAGTATAGAAGGACTTTTGAAGTAGAGGGTGTCGATGAAAGGTTTATCATTGAATACACGTTCGGGGAGAACGCTTTAACAACAACTTTGGCCCCTGTTACAACCCCTTCAGCTGTGGGAGGGGACAATGGTAAGTTTGCATGTCTAAGAACGAATTCTTTCCCACTTACAACATAATTGACGACTTATAGGTAAATCATCTAGGTAAAGTATTGGAAGATCTCTATAAATAAATGTATAATGTGTACAATTGAAAACCTTTTGCCAAATTATTTTCAAAGGTTGTTTTCTGAAGATGAGTCAAAATACGTCAGAAGTGGAAAAGGCTTATATTATTATTTCTTTAGTTACCTAAGCAAACTCTTAATTGCCAGATTATTCTTTTCAGTACCCACAACACAGGCTTGTAGATTTACAAAACATATTTAAATTCTTAAAGCTGATAATTTGCCAAAAAGGAAGGTAATTGGTTTGTTCTACTGGTTTACATACCTGTCTTATCAACAATCACATGACCAAACCCTTTCCCACATGCACACAAATAATCTGCAGCAGACGATTTTGACAATATGGAAAATATATATCAATAAAATATATAATAAAATATATATCAATAAAATATATATCAATAAAATATATCAATAAAATATATATCAATAAAATATATATCAATAAAAGCGTACTTATTGAATAGAGTTGAACACATTGTGACAATAGAATAAATATATATCAATAAAGGCGTACTTATTGAATATTGGAATTACAATCGATTTCATTACCTATACAGGTTGGGTTTTGTTTGGTGTACCTCATATATGGAGCTGAACTCAAAGAAACCAAAATTTAAGTTTTGTGTTACAGGTGAAGATACAGATCTACTTGTGCTTTAATGTTATCTAATCCAAAAAAACGAACACAATCAGGTGCTTCTTAAATGTTTCTGTAATTAAGTGACGATTCAGACCAAACTACATGAATATACAGATTGATCTTGATATACGCTGGTTGCCAACATGACTAGAATCTCTAAATTCAAACTTCATACTAAAAATAATGTTTAATATAATCATTCACAGTTTAAATTTTCCTAAAACATTGAAACCACATTCAGCAAATTTACAGCAGATGACTTTGTAAACATTTGGGTAAAATATTAAAAATCTCTAGAGTGTGTAGTTATTGTATATAGTTGAAAACCGTGTGGCAAAAGGGGAAATTCGCTCATCATGAGCATTTAATCTATTTGCAACAATGTTTTAAAACTGTGTTTGGTGCACATGTTCTTAAATATACATGCAAGTTGGGAAGGATTGCCCTTGTATTCTTATTCAAATAACCATTATCTTAACTGGACAAAAATCCTTTTAAAATTTAAATGGGGGAAGTTTTTAATTTATTATTGTCTTTAAATAGTAAGACATTTCACCTCAAAAGATAGTTGAAAACATTGCGGAGAGAAGAAGAAATTACAAATATTTAGTATCAATTCTAATTTCACAGTGTTGTCAAATGTATTATGTTGCAGAGAAGGGGGTGGGGGTCCAATGCTGGCTGTATCAATTAAAAGTTCGCATATGAGCCGTCCCGCGAGAAAACCAACATTGTGGCATTAGCGTAATGTATCAACCAGATCCGCCTGCGCAGACTGATCCGGATCGACATATTCCGTCTCAGGGGGAAAAGAGGTATAGAGCAGTGATTCATGAAACAGAAAATCCACAGGAGATGAAAGGTGTCTGTCCAGGTTGGCCTGCGCGGCATGCTTAGGCGGATCAGGGTCTACATTTTACGCAGAGTCCACACTTTTGGTTTTCTCGCGAGACGGCTCATATGTTTATGACATCTCTTGCAGATTGTAGCGGGTTTTTAACAGATAGATTAGAGAGCTTCTCTTATGAAGTTCCACATTACGAAAACGATCGTGAATGCATCCTGGTCGTGAGAAACACTCACTTGAAAAACCATGTGATACAGGTGACCTTTGAAGATTTTGACTTGGAGGAATACGATCTGTGCGTGTTTGATTCATTGAAAGTCATCTCGGGAGAGAGAACTGGTAACATTGCTTATTGCTTTTGTTTCTTTGTTTCTTCTTTTTGTTCTTCTTTTACTTCTTATTTCATTTGTGCTTCTCCTTCTTTTTTTGTTCTTTTTCATCTTTTATTCTTCTTCTTTTTCATATTCTTCTTCTTCGTCGTCTTCTTCTTTTTTGTCTTCGTATTCTCTCCCTTCTCAACCTCTCATACTATTCGTCTGTAGAGCACATGACTTATGTTTAATAAGTATGTTTGAGTATGTCAGTAGGTTGAAGATCATGTTGACCTTTGGTGATAAAAAAACATCAACAGCGTTTGTCAATAATTTTGAAGAACAAATTAAACGATCTAGACTCCTCAAATCAAACCTAGTCAAGATTTTTAAGGTCATGATGACGCAGGTCAATGTCATGATAACATTAATCTAAGTAACACAAACAACTTTTACGAAGCAGTTGTGGTTTGTATGTGTCTTATCGTATTAGTTTTCAGAAGATATAGTAGAACAAAGCTGACAAGACAATACTTTAGGGTTATACAAAGAGTAAATTATATGCCCCCAGAAATTGAGTGTTTTTTAGTTTATTATAATTATTGCCCTTTCTTTGCCACAACAATGCCATAATCGTCTATCTATGAGTAGAGATAGAGTGCTTTCAAATCTAACAAGCGTATTCCTTGTGACAACTTTGATCTGTAAATACAAATAAATGGCTCTTGTGGCATTGATATTAATTAACCTGTGAGTTACATTTTTAAACGCAATTTATGTTACCGCTATGGGACTTGATAGTTTCACAAACACACCTCCTTTCCTCTTCTTCCAATTTATCTTATTACCTAATGGGTTGTTTAGAATAATGTCCTCCATCTATTATAGATTCTCAGAGCCTCGGAGGACCTTATTGTGGGAATTCACTCAATGGTAAAACGTTTTTGACCTATGGAAATTCTCTACGACTCGAGTTCAAGACAGATGAGTCCCTTGCTCTTTATGGGTTTACGGCAAAGATTGACTTTGTTCCGAGATCAGGTATGTATGCAACATGGTGACTAATGATTAACTCTTTCCCACATATACGACCTTGAAAACATCTAGACAAAATTATGGAAAATCTTTATTATAAGTTGAAAACAGTGGCATTAAGAGTAATTTCTGCCGCAATGTTTTCACAAGTCCTCTGGTACAAGGGCACCATATCGTGTTTCTGCATGGTAAAGGGTTTACTTATGGAAAAGCATACACACTTACATTGATTCTATTAACAGTGCAGACCTATTTCTGTCTTCATATTTTCACAGTTGATTAAGTAACTATTCTTTTCACATATTTCTTGTTAAGTTTTGAACTAACTGTGCCTGTGTACCGGGTTAAAAACAATCATATTTATGTTGAACACTTGCATATATAATACATATTAAACAAGGAATAAGTATTGAGTATGGAACAAGGAATAAGGAATGAAGATTGAAGACTTGAATACGTAATGAATATTGAACAATGAATAAGTAATGCATATATAATAAATGATATGGAATGAATATGAAGACTTGAATAAGTAATGATTATTGAACAAGGAATAAGTGATTAATATTAAAGACTTGAATAAGTAATGAATATTGAAGACTTGAATAAGTAATGAATATTGAAGACTTGATAATTAATGACTATTGAACAAGGAAAAAGTAATAAATATTGAAGACTTGAATAAGTAATGAATATTTAACAAGGATTAAGTTATAAATATTGAACAATTGAATAAGTAATGAATATTGAACAAGAAATACGTAATGCATATTGAACACTTGAATAAGTAATGAATATTGAACAAGGAATAAGTAATGAGTATTGAACAAGGAATAAGTAATGAGTATTGAACACTTGAATAAGCAATGATTATTGAACAAGGAATAAGTAATTATGGATCAGCCATACTTTCTAGAAACCGTTCCATCTTCGCGATATAAGCAACCTTTTTTTGCTGCATTTTGCAGCAATGTTTTTACTTGACTCTACATATATTTGAGTAAATTAACGCCGCGTGGAAGCGCGGGGTCAGTATGGGATAGGTTTTAATGTTGTACCATGGAGTGACGTAATCGGAAAGGGAGTAACAAATATTATTGTTAAGAAAAACTCTGTTATATGTTTGATAACACAACCTTTATGAATTTATAAATTGTATTTACTGATTTAAGAATCAACAAGATACAAAATATGTACATCTTCTATCGTTATTACAAAACTTTAGACACATTTAATTTGTATTTAATAACTGTACCCCAACTTCCTAGGCTACGCTTCATGTATACGTTGGTTAACGGAGTTCATTAGGCTATGCTTGTTTAAATGTTTGGTTTACATTTCAAAGCTCAGTAAAAGGTTTCGGGGGATGTTTTTTCCTATTTATTTCTGTTGTATTTCAAAATTTTAAAACTTTCCTCCCTATACAGTTGTTCATTCAGAACATTTTATTATTGCTATATGTTGACTATACATGTGATTTTTTTTCTTTTAATTTTATAAATGCTCAATTTCGATAATAAATAGCTTTAACTTGATAAAATTATTTTGAATTTTTTGTTTATATACTCCCGTTTTTATTATCATACTTTTGCTAAACTGGAAAGAGAATATACTTTTTGTCTCTCCTTTCAAAGCTTGTGTCACACTAACCTAAAACAAGCCTGACATTAACAGTTAAATTCATATCTGTTAATATTTCAGCATCTATGTTTTCGTTTATCTAAATGATCTAGTTAGAGCAGATTAAAAAGGTTTTTGGTAAAAAAAAGAAGAAATTTCAGCATGTATGGCACATTATAGTTGCAGTCAATGTTAGGCAATCGGAAAACCAAATGGTTTGAAGACTATACTTGTCCTTTCACGACTAAATTTACATGCTGAATATCACATAGATTGTAGCATATGCAATGTCTAACCCCTTACGTCAAAATTACCCTCTTTGCTCTTCATGACATTGTATTATAGACCATGGTAGCCAAGTGATTAATTAAATAAATGACATTTTGGCCATCTTGTTCAAAATAGTTACATCCTATCGTTTGCACAGGTTATTTAAATGTACTGAACTGCATCTGCTTCCCTTAATGCATGCTTTCAAATCATGCGCGGCGTCTTTGATGCTTATCATCAACATTCGTCTCGTATATAATATATAGTTTGTTACCATTGCTTTGTTACTGCTAGTAGAGTTCTGTGCTTAGTACATTTATAGTCTATGAACTTTTGGATTTGGAGGATGTGTGAAAATGTATAATATGCGATTTCAGGATATGAAAGACTTCAAATCTGCCAATAGTCAATATTTTTATTGAAGAAAAAACATAACAAATTATTTATAGTCTTACAGGCAGACATACAAATATACATATATAATGATTTTGAAAATATTTTTGAGAAATTGTAGATAGGGATTTTAAACAGGAATATCATTTTGTTTCTGACGTTAATTGAAAGTCGTGTATGTAAATATAGACAACTTGTTCATAACTATTGTAGATTTACTTTTAAGCAGTTGTACAAACTTTTGCTTAGTTGGCCATTTCCAATAGTATTTCAGCAGAATACTACTTCTAAATTTTCGATAATAGGGGCAGACTCGAATAAAATGATACTCACATAATTTACTAGTATATTGTGTTTTGTTATGGCTACTAGTTTCAATTTCTAATGAATGGCTTGTTTACTTAATGCCTGCCTATATTTGAAGTTTGATACAGATACCGTATATGGTTATAATGCAATATAATGTTTGTAAAAGGGAAAATGTTTCGAGTTTAATGGCCGTATCGATAATATTAAAATAATGCTGTAAATATTGATCATATATCCGTTGAATTTTATCGGCGATTGAAGGTCATTTACAGTAGTATTGTTCCACAAAAGTTGAAACCATAAGTAGCATAGCAACTGTTTCCCATTTACAGACCATATATTACCATTTTATATTACTACTATATATAGTTTTTTATCGTGGAATCTGGAGTTTTATTTGATAAATATATTCTTAAATATTTTTTGTTACAACAAGAGGTAAAACGCACCACTTCACTATAGACACAAGCATTCGTAATATTGGGGTTTTAGACAAATATTTTCTTCGGAAATTTCAAGTGAACCTTTTCTATATCCGCACAATCCTAACACATCGCTCTAAATGGGATTTATCATTCTATCAAAAAACTTTGTATCCACGACATCGAAATTTACCTGATCAAATATTGAGTATAAAGAAAACCTCGATATTCGTGCTTGGTCAGAGTATGTCCTATAAGCTTGATTAAAACTACCATTACTAAAGAAGGTTATATTGGCCTTTTAAATTTAAACGGGGGCTTTGCATTTCTTATACCAGTTTGTCTGGTTTTGGTGGTGATAGGCGGACCTCTGTATTATTTAGAGATTAACCTGGATCAATTTCCAGGAAAGGGCGTGGTTAAACACGTCACCAAATAGAGAATTAACGCTCGTGTTTGATTGTTTAGATAAAAACCTCATTAACGATTGCCGCGTAATTATACTGTACCTTCCGATGGTTGCTAGGGTCGTGGATAATAAAATTCATGAATCGCCATTGTTGACAAATCGTAGACAAAATAATGTGTCACGCTTTTTCTAACAGTGTTTTCCATTAAGAACCCGTATATTCTCTTATTCTGGTATTTACGCCTGGATATTTTGTTTTTTTATTACGATTGAGAAGCCCCTCTTGACCTCGCAATATGTTCCGTAACGCGAACACAGGTCTTCCATAGGCCTACTACGTTGATAAACTTCGCATCGGATAATACCAAAACAAATCTTTAGACCTACCTTTAAAACAATCATTTGCTTATTCATCCTATCAGTTATGAATCCCTCTTTATGTGTTGAGACACTAATATAACAGATCATCAACGACAATCTGATTTAGAGCTCTCTGTAACGTTATGTATAAAAATAGTTCCTTCCTTAGCAGCACGTGAAAAAGATCTTAGTGCAATGTCGATGCATGCAATATCAACCCGTACAATATCAACTGAAATTGCATCCTTTAACCAAATGGAAAATAGAAGAAATAATATCAAAGTATACAATAAATGGAAAATATCTGTATTAAGTAAATTGAAATGTAATGCTCGTGGGGTGATAAACAAAACGTAAATACATGTCTGTGTCTAAGTTAAAATAAGTATGGCGCAACAAGCCAGAAGTTAAGTTTTTTCTACAATGGTAATGCCATTTTCTTAACGAGTTCTAGTCGAAAGTACAAACACCACCTTGACTTTACTTAACAGTTGTGACTATACGTGTCTGTATTGGTATTAAAACATGTTCATAACCATTTAAACTGATTACATCATTATGTTTTGCAATATTTCACTGAGAAAAACAATATCGTGATTATTGATAACATCAAGAAAATCATAGTCACGAATACAGTTGGGAATACCCTCAATATTCCATGAAACAACATGCAATGTATTGTTGTTATCTGTTGCATTAATCAGAGTGTTCACCATGACCTAACAGAGTATAGAGTTTGTTATTTATGTATAACTTGTCGCCCACCAAAACTGCCAGTTTTCTCTTGTCGCACGCATGCCTCTTTACTACCAAAGCCTTTCTCCGTGTTTGTATCTCGGCGGGAACCCGTTCGGAGGCTCAATAGGCCGTGCGACGAAGGTCAATATATTTCAAATCATATTTCACTTTCATTTTGGACATCGAATTCTTGAATTCTTTATCGATTGCCCGGTCGCCAATTCTATGTACTCTCTCGATATCAATGCAACGTTTAGGATTTTCAATTTTCAAGATACTCACAAAAATCAAATACCGTCTGCTCACAGTTTTCACCAATACCATTCAAACCAATGGATTGTTTATATAAGCACTTTTTAAATCACTGTTTTTAACCGTTATTGTGCTTGGCTCGAGACTACCAAAGAGGATCAAGTTATCCCTCATATGGATCTGCATTTTAGATCAATAATGTCTCCATCGGTCTCCATCTTTTGATTTTTAGGTTTTAGCATTTTATTGCTCTCGGATGTTTCCCTAATGTGACTGGATACACTGTCATACTTCTTGCTAATAAAAGTCTGACTTGTTTTTAAGTCGCGCATTTTCATATCCATAGAGTCAAGTCTAATGTTCAGTTTGGTCATAATTTCATCGAGCTGGCCGAGTTTTTCATGCATTATCTCCAAACGTAAATCAATGCCTTTGAGACAGGACAAAATCTCTAAGCGCATCATTGTAATAGTTCATTTGCATACAGAAGGTTTCGGTTGAGTATACAGGGGTGATACTGAATTTATGCTGTTATACGTCTGTGGGTACTGGAACATTGCAGGTATATTACGTGAGTGTGCAGGAGATGCTGTTAGATGCCAAGTGGCTTCTTTATTGGGAGATGCCATTTGTGATTGCTGCTTCTCTTTGTTTACCTGCTGGAAATAGTGTATCTGTATTCCTTTTACATTGACAAAATATCAATTAAGCTTTCGACACCAATCTTTTAAAAACACATATAGTATAGACAATAACCAACAAATTGGCCATAATTATTATTTTTATTCTGTGTTAATTCCACGACCGTCATATTACCTTTCCCTGTTACTCTGATTTTTGACAAATAACATTGGGACTTTAATGATAGACGAATGTATTCTTTCCAAATAATGATTTCCTGACAAGTTTGGGGGGAAAATAAGTAATGACCAGTTTCTTCCTTTCTCACAATGCTCTCAGAAGTTCTCTGCTGCAGAGATATCCAGTCGTGTCAAGGCGAAACGGGCTGATATCAAATTACAAAAAAAGTATCTAATACAGATATATAATCAATTCTAACTTTTACCCAATCAGATTAAAAGTTTGAAATGAAATCAGATTTTAAAGAGTTCCTATTTTTGTTTTTACAGCCTGTGTTTGTGAAGATGACAACAAAGTGTGTGTGAGAACGGGATTCGAGAAAAAGTAAGCTAACCATTATCAAACTAAATTACTATAAGCGGTGCAGGCTGATCTTGGTCTATTGTGTTCGCAAATGCTCTTTTTATGTAAAGTATGATTGGCAAATGTTTTTTAGCTCCATTGGCTTAAAGCCAGTCGAGCTTACGTCATGACAAAGTGTCCATCATGCGTGTGTGCCTCCGTCCATGTGTCAGTACGTCTCGCAACATATTCTCCTCTGTAACCGGTGAGTCAATTGGGATGAAACCTCACATAAAGTATCCTCTCAATGTTCTCACCAGAATGCCATCATCTGTTTTAATCCATGCAGTATGCTGGTTTACGTGAAATCGAAAAGAGAAACTTAAAAATCATTCTCCTCCCAAACCGGTTGGTCTATTTAAACTTAATGATGTAGAAATGTTCCGTGGTTGATCCTCTATCAGATACTTCAAGCCATGTTTATTGGTTGAAAACTATGGGGCTGGTTTGCCTTACATGACTTTTGTGAACACTTTAAAAAATCTTCTCGAAACAAAACTAGCGGATTTCCAAATAATTTTGTAGAAATATTCCTTTAGTAGATTATTTCAGGCCATGTTGATTGGTACAATATCTAGCCCCCAGGTGGCGATGCTTTTTTTGTCTAATATGGCTCTTGTGAAACTTAAAATATATTTTTCAACGAAGGTATCTTACCCATTACCATAGGATTGTGTAGGAATGTTTCATTCAAGTCACTTTAACTTGTATAATAACATAGCCACCAGGGGGCGGGGCTGTTTGTCATATATGGCTTTAGTGAAAGCTTTAAAAAGCTTCTTCTCCAAAAGAACGCTGACTATTTGTAAATATTGTTTTTAGAGATTATCCTTAGGTGACCCTCTTTCAGATTCCTTTAAACGACGTAGATTAGTCCTAATACATGGCATCCAGGGGGCCGGGCTGTTTTGCCTTATATAGCTTTAGTCATTTAGTTTTTCCTAATGCAGTGGAGCGATACTTGCCATATTGGACCTCTTTTTAAGTAAGCGCATATCAGTATAAGGGATAACTGATCATATTGCATGATTGTTTTTAGATTTATTTGTCTGAGAATTTTTCATATCAGGATGAGTGTAGGCCTTAATTGCAAACAGAAAAAATATTAAAGCGCTTTCTGATCCAGATTATCTCTTGTATAGGAAAGTGAGTGAAGGTAATTGTGTCAGATTACCTGAGCACAACATGGTTATGGGGCGCAATTTTGATGGTCTGACGTCCGTCATTCATGGTCCATGTGGCTGGATGTGTTTGTTCGATCCCTGGTCGAGTCATACCAAATACTTTAAAAATGGAAGTGATGACTGTCCTCCTTAGCGCTTAGGGTTGCGAGGCTGGCATAACGACTGGTATACTGATGTCAGGATAAATTAATCAGTAGAACTGGTAACTTTCACAGGAAACGCCGTGATATCAATTGTTGAAAACGGTGTCAAACGCCAAACAATCAATAAGGCTGGATATCCAGTTATCAACTTTTTCTTTTAATGATGTCTCCTCTTTTACTGCTCTTTGGATTTAGACAAAACTTTGGTGATCCTAAGTTATTCAAACAATTAAGGTCCATTTCATAACTAGGTTACAGGAGATAAACATAAATTTGATATCTGGTCAATTAAAAAATCTGTTTAGTCAATGAAAGTGACTGGATTTGAAAAAGAAAAAATGCCAAAATCTTCCTTGGATGGCTCTTTTCCAAGAAAGTTCAAATTATTCTTATTCGTTAAAAAATATTTCCGTACAATGCATAAATTGAAAAAACACTCTTCTCTTCCAAAACTACTGTAAGAATTTGATAATAATTTGAAAGAAAATGTTCATTGGGTGACCCTACCAAAATTGTTCAAATGATTACGACCTATTGAAACAAGAAATATCTTTAAAAAAGATGAACGTCGATCAATATGATAAAACATTAAGAAATGGAACAAGACCGAGACTACGTTACATGACTTGAGATTACGCGAGGCTCCCAAGGGGTGTATACGTTTCCATCGACGATATATAACTGAAACACTACCATGTTTCATAAATAATTAATATTTTGCTCTTAAATATTATATTTCATACGGTTTCTCTGATTTTTTTCACTGAAATTATTTTCTTAAGGAAAACAATTAAAGGTAAGTATGCAGAACGTTTCATTTTAAAAATTCACCTTATTAGTGCCTCTCGTAGAATCGTCAACTTAACTTTGAACCAATCAAAACGTTTAATTTACTTTATTTCTTCAATATGATTCATTTAATAAAACATGTGATTGGTCTACAATCTAGATCATTTGTTTAAAACATCTAGGTCAAACTAGCGTTATACATCTATCGACGAAAAAAAAGGGTCTCCAAAGTGGGCTGCCTTTTCCGTCGTTCTGGCTGATTTCGAAACATGTTACCCTTGCATGCCTTTAGGGCAAACTTGGCGTGTCTATTCTTCTTAAAGCACTTGTCAAAGTTCAAAGAAATTTCACAAATATTTTCATTGGCTGACCCTTGATAAAGATTGTCAATGCACCTAGATTGATTGACAAACATGTCATTAGGATACTTATTTCCCTTGTATATCTAGTTTAAACTTATTTATTTTACATCGATTGCAAAAACAAGATTTCAGCTTATATTAATCACGCTCGAAGTTTGCTTCCTGGAGACTTAACCAGTAATCGTGCCGTTTGTGTGGAACAATCCCAAAGCCAGAACCCGCTCATCACGGGACTCGAACCAGGGACCTTTGATACGAGAGGCCGACGCTCTACCTCTGTACCACGTTTTTCCTGAAAGTGCTGATCATATGTGAGAATACTTCCATATAGATATACCGTGGGTGACCATCTGGACTGAGCCAAAACCATGGCTGCTAAAAAGTAGCACTAGTTTACATGGTATCTATAATATACTGATCCGAATAAAAGTAACATCACAAAAATGTTTGTCGGTTGACCCTCCTCACAGATTGGTCCAGTCATCTAGATAGATGAAAAATTACTAAAGAATATGACATCTGCTTAAGTTTATCAACCCTTTCCGCTTTCTTGAAAAATCTCTACAAGGACATTCTAATTTTTGAAAAGAATTAAAAACAAAGTGACAAAAGGAGAAATTGCTCATCATGAGCAATTTATCTTTTTGATACACTGTTTTTAAAAGATGTCTGCTGGACATTCAAAATGCGACTAAATAAAGGGAAAGGGTGTAAACGAAGGTGAGCAATTTAGCACCATGATGGTTTCTCTTGTTTTATTCTTATAGATGTCTAACTGGACAAAAATGCAGCCGTAGTAAGTGTCAAAATGGAGGAACGTGTATTGAAACAAGGACCTCAGAACAGTGCTACTGCAGGGAAGGTTTTTCAGGAGATTTCTGTTCCGATCGACAGGTAATAATTGATTTGAGTTATTACTTAACGCGTATCCTGCTAAATTCCTGAAATCGTTGATATTATCCCTGATTGTTAACAAGGTCAGACATGTTTAACTCCTTTACCTCGTTCAGACACATTATTATGCAGCAGAAGACTTTTGAAACATTTTGACAAAAATATGCAAATACTCCATTTGAAACAATGTTTTCAAATCTTTGCAATTATTAAACTTTTGTTTAGAAAGATTTTCAAAAAAAATTGCGAAGCTGTTTTCATAGTTGTCTGCTGCAGATATGTTGTACAGCGGGGTTTAAGCACAATATTTTACTTCACATTGATAAATGGGTAACGAACTATGTAGTTCATGAATGTGCCGGTTTATCTTGATATACAGTGTTGCAGGTTTAAGCAGTACCTATCTTTATACGCAAATGTTGTTTAAAGTCCCGTACAGCGAGATTAGGATTGAACTGATCCCGTCCTCTAACTATTATGATGCATGTGTATTTTCATCAAATTTGTGATTTGAGCCGTCCCGCGATAAAAACCATTATTGTGGACGTCGAGTATCGACCTGGATCAGCAAGCTAACCCAGACACTTTTCGCCTCCAGTTGTTGCTCTTGTTTCAGAAATCATTACCTTGTTTTCTCCCTGAGACGGAATTTGTCTGACCTGATCAGTCTTTGCGGACTGTGCAGGATAATCTGGATCGATATATTACGCAGTTTCATTATGATGGTTTTTCGCGGGACGGCTCATTTGTTTCATGCATGTTCAATGTTCAATTATTATCATTATACGTCATTAAAAGAGATATTCTAAACTTTTGCTGTAAGCAGAAAAGTGTTTATGCTATAAATGTTATCGCAAATCATGAATGACTGAAATATTAGAAAGCATGTTTTTAAGTAAGTCATGTTGTGTTGGTAGTTCTAATGTAAATGTAATAATGATGTTTAACAAATGGCACTCTGTAAAAAAAAAAACAGCCATGATGCATCTGCGAGCAGTTCAGATCCAGATGAGACAGCCCTTCCAGGCACTCAAATCTGGCTACGCACTGTCCTAAATAAGTCATAGAAGGTTTGAGGAATGCACCGTGGTCGAGTGACTAGCGTCGGGGTTCGATTCCCCTAAAAACAAAACCAAGATACTTATGTTAAGCAGTTTCCATTTGGATCCTTATCGTGTATGGGTAGGCGTGTCTTTACCTACATTTGTTGGTCAGGTGTTTCAGATATGCATGTCTACTTTCAAGTGTTCTGTAGTACAAAGTAAACCCAGGGGTTGTGAGTTCGAATTCAAGCTGGGCCAACATTCTTTCCGACGTTTGACAAAAGTCAATGTGACAAGTGTCACCAATGGGCTTACAGTCTATGTGGAAAATCAGCCAGCTGCTTGGAAAGTATGTTGTATGGAGTACTGGTGTGAGAATGCTGAGAAACACATGAGTAGGCGAACTTGACGCCGTGATGACTTCAAACAAACGCGTTAAACCCCGATGAATGAATCAATCAATAGTACTGTTACTGTCAATAGCACCGCACTGTTTGAAAGGATTTAAATCACAACATCAAGATATAGCATGTGAACAGTTTCATGTAGAAACGTTCAGTGAATCAATTGGTTCGATGGTTGGAAATGGATATACATGTATAAATAATTGTCGGAATATTTACACATCATCACAAAAGGAAACGTTCACCCTTTCCTACTATCAATAAATTTGCAGCAGACGACTTTGAAAACATCTAGGTTAAATATGGAAATCATCAGAAATGAAAATATAATTATTAAATAGTTGAAAACATTGTGGCAAAACAGTTGCCCGCAGCTGAAAGAATTCTATATATGGGAAAATGTTTAACTTATTTCCTTTTTTAATTGTATAAAAAGATTTCAGCTTATATTATACAATCTAAAAGTCTGCTTCATGGTGCCTTAACCTGTATAATTTTTGTTGTTGAAAAAGTAGATATCGCTCATCTGGGGGATCGAACCCGGACCTTAGGTATGAGAGGAAGACGTTATTTCACGTGACCTTTGTCTTCAACATATTTTGACTTACATTGTTATGCTTTTATTAGTATTTTTTAAACTCTTTCATGACAGGGTAAGGCTGGATATGTGCATTTCAAGAAGACACCCCAAAATCGCGTCATTGTTCGAGACGATTCTTTAATAGAGACATGTTTGGCTGAATTAGGTGAAGGTCAACAAGCTAGCTATGCTTGGTATGTATATTTTGTCATGGAACATGAAAAGCTTGTATTTTGAAGAAAATTTGTTTTCATCATTTTCAAACATACAGTACAACACATCAGAAGCAGACAAATGAAATATCTCAATAAATAAAAATGGTTTGAATAGTGTTGAAAACATTGTGAGAAAAGTTGTCTTCTGCAGATGTTTCAGCATGCCGAGTGGAAAGGGTTAGGCTTCAGAACTTTAATTTTACCTATTCACCATGAAGTCACATATTATATATTGACATTTAGTTACTGCGAGTTTAAGCCTTTCCCAAATACTACGAATATGCAGCAGACGACTTTGAAAACATCAATGCAAAAATGTGACAATTGTGAAATATCTCTATAAATGAAAGTCTAATAATTGGAAATAGTTCAAATATTTGTGGCAAAATGACAAATTGCTCATTATGAACAATTTCGACCTCTTCCAACAATTTATTTACAAAAGTCGTCTGCTGCCGATGCCTCAGAAAGTTGCTGTATGTGAACAGTTTAAACCCTTTTTCGCATTTATTTCCGTTATCATATCATGACTACAGTTGGCTTCTCCTCTATCATCCCTTGCTGACTTACTTGTACTATGCATATGTCCTGGTCTAAAAATGGCTATTGTCTCCGAATGAGCCGTACCGCGAGAACAACCAACAGCATGGCCTCTGCGTAATGTATCGAACCAGATCAACCTGCGCAGCCCGCGCAGACTAATCCGGGCCGACACATTCGGTCTCAGAAGATCAACCGGAGGCGAAAAGTGTCTATCCCGGTAAGCCTGCGCGGCATGCTTAGGCTGATCCGGGTCCATTCTTAACGTCCACAATGTTGGTTTTCTCGCGGGACGGCTCAAATGCACAGCTGGACAAGTCTAGTTGAGCCGTCTCGCGAGAAATCCGACAATGTTATCTCTGCGTAAAGTGCCGACCCTGATCAGACTACGCATTCCGCGCAGGTTAATCCGGACAGACACGTTTCACCTCCTGTGGATTTTCTGTTTCAGAAATCATTTCTCTATACCTCTATCCCTCGGAGATGGAATGTGTCAGCCCGGATCGGTCTGCGCGGACAGCGCAGGCTGATCTGGGTCGATATATAACGCAGATGCCACACTCTTGATTTTCTTGCGGGACGGCTCAATTGTGATTGTATCACTGCTTTGCCTTTCACGAACTCTTCAATTTGAATGGATATCGAAGTTGATACTACATCAATGTAGTTAACTCTTTAGCGCCGAATTGTTTAAAGAAAACTATTCCATTGTTAGAAATCGGACGTCTCCATTTCTCAATTAAAACAAGTTTTGGAATAGTTTGAAAACTGAAAGGTAAACAGTGCTGATTTATTTCAGCTGAGACAGCTCGTTTCGATCCGTCTCGCCTGTATCTGTATTGTTTGCAAAAACGACGATATTGCCATTGACGCTGTTAGAGTAAAAAATAAACGAGCGTTCACCAAAACACGTGGATTTATTTCTCTTTAAGTATTCCAAATATATCGATCATGCGTTCACGACTTACACTGTCATCACAATGAAAGGCAACTTTGAATGCATCCAAATAACGTCACTTCCGTTATATTTTACGATTTTTTTATTTCGATATCGCGACCTGGCTTATTTTGAGCCCGGATTTTAAATGATAATTTAGTTTATTTTTTTATATTTTTAAAAAAAATGTTTTATCACATTATGTTTATATAACATTTCCCTACATATTAATGGCGTATTTGAATATCATTCTTGGTTTCCTTTAAATAAATATCTCCCGACCATTTCGGCCGCGAATTATGTCGTTTCAATGGACAGTTTAGTGAGAACGAATTGTAGAGACATGAGGAGAATATGTTTTGAAATATAAATAAAATTTCTATTTCTAACGGCGTAGAAAGAAATCGTCCGCTGCTGAGATAATATTAAAGTAGATTCCGATCAGCATCACTAACTGTCTCTACAGTTGTCGACTATGTTTGTACATTCCATATTTCATTCATATCAGCGTCTCCGATCATAGAAGCGTTATGGAATGAGAAGAAATATGTCGCTATAATCATATTTTGGCCTAGGCTAAATCAACACTGATTAAATTTTCTGTCCGTGCCTTTTTAATGGTCAATGTATTAGCCATGTTCTGTATTGTATCTATTTTTATATTCGGCTTAGTTCGTTACTGGAGTAACTACATAACATGCCAAGTACCTCTTACATCTCTTCGGAACTAAGCGCATAGTGTGGATGTCGTTTAACTCGTTGTTGTAGTGGTTAGAGCGTGCGGATCGAGAGCAGGAGAAGCAGGTTCGATCCTGGTTTTGGTTAAAACTAAATTCTTTATAAATAATTGAAGCAGTGGTTTCTGCCCTTGACGCATGGCATTGAGATGATAGCATTGCGACTGGTACGCTGGTGCCCGGATAGACTTACCAGCCATAATGTTTGTCCAGGAAACGCCGTGATATAACTAGTTTGATGTTGAGGGCATTTTCATTAATGCTTAATTGTTTTTTATTAAAATCAAGACAGAATTAAATAAAATTAAATATACTGCGCAGTTCGAATGAGCAATCAGAACTCCGTTCCTATAAATGGATCGAGATGATGTATTTGAATGTTAACATGTTCGAGATGGTGTATTTGAATGTTAACATGTTCGAGATGATGTATTTGAATGTTAACATGTTCGAGATGATGTATTTGAATGTTAACATGTTCGAGATGGTGTATTTAAATGTTAACATGTTCGAGATGGTGTATTTAAATGTTAACATGTTCGAGATGATGTATTTGAATGTTAACATGTTCGAGTTATCAAAGGTCCACTTTACTTGTATTGTGCGTTGTTCGCAATAACTGTTCTTTGGAAGCTGGCGATATTAGTTTACAACTATATTGTGACTGCAAATTACCTGATCTGTCTGCGTGGAACAGGCACTGGCTGATCAGCATATTCGCTGGTCGAAAAATATCGTAGATTAGTTCTCGTGAAAACGTAATCATACAGTCTGATCGGAATTATCTTTATTCGTCATCTACTCAAGTCTCGTAAATTGGTTCTCGCGCTACGAGGCAATACAAGGAATTCTCTGTGTTCGTCATCTACTCAAGTCTCGTAAATCTGTTCTCGCGATGCGATGCAATAAAAGGAATTATCTGTGTTTGTCATCTACTCAAGTCTTGTAAATCTGCTCTCGCGCTACGAGGCCATACAAGAGATTTTCTGTGTTCGTCATCTACTCAAGTCTCGTAAATCTGTTCTCGCGCTACGACGCAATATAAGGAATTCTCTGTGTTCGTCATCTACTCGTTTTAGTACCATTGATGAAAAGTTCTGACCAAATTATACACATTAACAATTGGTTTTTATTTAACACTTTCCTATTTGCAGACGCATTTTGATATATTGAACTGATATAGTCAGTTTTGAACAGCCCGTTGGCTTTTTATTCACTATTGAAAACCAACATCCGTTAAACCGCCAAATACATAGTTCCATCAGTGATGCAGAGACACGATTTATAATAATCATGTAAGTCCTACTTTTGTACCGGATTGATACTAAGATTTGAGATTTATCAAGATTATATATACAGAGAGTTTAAATATGTAAATATTATATTTCTTCATGTTTGTGCAGATAATAAATATCATTGCGCGTTCTATCAGCCTTGCAAAAGCTAAATTGCGCAGTAGAAGGCTTCTGGGAATTCCAAAATGTTCTATAAATAGCTCGCGAGACTGGTTATCGATTGTTCTTAAATCTCAATATGATAAACGCGTTATATTGTAGTTGTTGCAATATATGAAAGCGTCTAGATGATAAGATTTACAAAGGTTTAAATGACACGATGTCAGTGTGTACACAAGTTAGACACATTCGAGTGCATCCCTCTGTACATTCTAGAGTAAATGCTGAGAATGTAGCCTAATTTAGTTGGAGATCGAGCCGTTTCATCTTTTGGGCACAATGTTTTCAAATATGTTATATTTTCTGAGTCGTCTGCTGCAAATATGTTTGAAAGGCGAAAAAAGAATGTGGTTTTAACGATTAACTAATTTCACGCTTTATTTAAAGAATTTAATTTCTTAATTTGCTTCATCAACTAAAAACGTATTTAAGACATATCCCCTACAGACAAATGAACTCTAATACTCTGAATCGAAAGTGTATGTATACTTTATATCGATTTGCTTCAGAGCTAGATTTTGTTGCGACGTTGAAGAATGTCGCCTTCGACCGTTCAAAGGTTCGGGTCCTGGTCAGTTCGGGTCGTTCAGGACTGTTATAATGACATCAAGCTAATAGGCTAAACAAGCAAGCCTTAAGAATTATTTAAGAACAACCTCAGTTTCCGGAAATTTGTGGATACATTTCAAATTGAGTGTGGGCATATTTAGCCAAAGTGAATGAAGAAAAAGTGTCTACTGCCTTATTTCGGGACCAACATTGTTGCGACGTGGTATACACCGGTCGTAGGACAGGGACTTTTATGCAGATCTCCATGGTTTGGCTTTTCTGGAGCATAGCTAACACTTGAGCCGTCCCGCGAGAAAACCAACATTATCGCGTCTGCGTAATGTGTCGACCAGATCAGCCTGCGCTGTCCGCGCAGACTAATCCCGGCCGACACATTCTGCCTCAGAGGGGATAGAGGTGTAGAATCATTATTCCCTGAAAGAGAAAATACACAGGAGGCGAAAAGTGTCTGTCAGGATAAGCCTGCGAGGCATGCTAAGGCTGATCCGGGTCGACACTTTGCGCAGAGTCCA
>JAUELF010071196.1:0-16333 GCA_031471495.1 Clinocardium nuttallii | reverse complement strand
GTCCAGACCAACCGACCAACAAGCGTGACTCCTATATAGCTCCCATATACTACGTATCAGGAGGTATAAGATGTTTCGTCGCACGCACCCCAGGTGAATCCGCCACTGCATTTTCACGCGACTTCTTTTCCGTTCCACTTTGCGAATGTTTATAAGCTTCACTAGTTAACATCTCGGCGCATTAATTTATATTGGAGTACCCACGCCTCAAGTTTTTCACTGATGTTCCAACAATGCTCTTTTTGGGGAAGATTTTATTCATTTAAATGCAGATTTGTTGAATCAATGATGAACTATTTTTCTCGCGCAGTCTCACCCTGCGTAAATTCATGTTAACAGCAATTGGCAGGCTGCCAACTCCGAAAAATAATGGTATTACAACTATGACCAGGGCTAAAAACAACCAAACTTCACTATGCAAAACTGAAAGTATTCCTTTAAACTAAAAAAACATCCTGTAGTTGATATTGCACCTTTAAAGTATACCTTCCACTAGCACTTTCATCAGATTATAAACTAATGATGAACTTTGCTTGTAAACACTTTATATTTATAACCATTTACACCTCTATAACAAGAAACTATATAATATTACATTAACATAACATTTTAACCATTATTCCTTACTTAACAAATACATTTTAATCTCCAGATACATATCAACTTGTCATGGTGGCAGTATTAAATTAGAAATATTCCTTTAAATTGAAGTATTGCACTATTTATAGTTAATACCACACCTTTAAGGCATACTTTCCACTAGCACTTTCATCATATTCTCAATAACATTATATTAAACATGTCTAATACCTTGTAAAGCAATATAATAATACAATTTATATAACTCTTTAATTGATTCAAAAGACTTTTGGCACTTCTGTAATATATAACCATTTAAGGTTTGCACACACTTGACTAAACAGTTAATAGAAATTAAAATATTCCCTTATATTGAAGTATTGCACTATTTATAGTTATTACCACATTTAAGGCATACTTTCCACTAGCACTTTCATCATATTCTCAATAACATTATATTAAACATGTCTAATAGTCCAGTCAGTAAGTGGTAAAAATGGGCTAAACATCAAACTAATTGCAACAGAAATGATATTATTGTTTTTTGATAGTTAAATACCTATACCATAACTGGGAAAAAATCTACAAAAATCTACATAGGGGAAATTGGTATATTTCCCTTGTTTATATGATAACCCAAAATGTAGAAAACACTTACTGTTTTCAACATTGTTTCCAAGTATCTATGTATGGAACAAATTTAATCGGACATTAAACCTTAGTATTAACATATATCTATCACACATGTAATCTGAATATAAAATGAGCTTATAAAAATGATTTTACCAATTTTATATCAATTTATAGACATTTGTGAGCATAATTCGAGGTAAATCTTACCCCACCCACTT
Organism: Clinocardium nuttallii; assembly: GCA_031471495.1. Taxonomy (NCBI): domain Eukaryota; kingdom Metazoa; phylum Mollusca; class Bivalvia; order Cardiida; family Cardiidae; genus Clinocardium; species Clinocardium nuttallii. The sequence continues at coordinate 14,903 of JAUELF010071196.1, read as the reverse complement.
GCGCAAGCAGGCATACACATAACACTAAACAGGGCCATAAAGTAACTTAGAAAAACAAGCAATCAATCGATTTGAGCAAAGGCTTGTGCAGAAAACTTCTTTAATAAACAAGCTGACTTATGCACACCTGAAGACAAAAATTAAAACAATTGTAGAAAAAGAGGACATTGATCTTACAAAGCATACCTTTTCAACCCTGTTTCACATTTTGTCCCGGATTTTAGTTATTTCGCTTACGCAATTTAGCTATTCAAGGATTGGCTTTAAATGTCTCCGAAATGTATATGTTTTCACTCCCATATTGAACAAATAATTGAACAAATAAACATTGCTGTCAAAAGGAGCAATTTCCCCTTTACCTACAAAGTTTTCAACACTGAATATAAATTATTCTTCAAAATTTCCAAGTATTACATTTTGCTTTATATTATAATCAAAGATAATGCATTTAAATCAGCATATCGGGGAAAAGACAGTATAATGCAAGACTAAGGGTTCAGGGGGTTATACTTATTTCTATAAAAGCTTACAGACTAGTCTCTAATATATAACTATAATGATAGACTGAAATGTACATTTGAAAAACATATTAGAAAATGATAAATTGCTCTTTTTGAACAGTTTCTTATATTCCTATTGTTTTATCAAAAGCCGTTTGCAATTGAGGTTTCAAAACTCATACATTCAGTAAAAGATTAAAGACATGAACACTTTCTGTCAAAACATACACTTATCCACAGTTTGCTTAATCATTAATTACATATCTTCATCCACCAGTATGTCTTCAGGTTCATCTATAATTGAAACGTCTGCACATTGAATACCACGACATTCTCCACAGGCAACTGAACACTCAAGTCCGTGTTTTCTACATGTACATCTTTTTGAGTCACAGTTTGCTTTACAGTTGCATTTAATAACTAAGCTTTCTGGTGCTGGTGCTAAATCAGTTTTAAATGGAAAGAGTTTATTGCTTTTTTCATACCAACCCCATTCAGTAGGCAATAAGTCAGTGTCGTCATTTGTCCAGCATTGGACTTGGTAATACACTCTCATAGAATGGTATTTTGCTGCTGCTGATGTTGGAGGAATAGAATGAACCTGAACACATGTTACTCCTATTGTTACTTTCCTTGCAAACTTCCTTAACCTCAGTAAATCTTAACCTTCTGTTTCATGACCACCTGAAAGAGCAATCATTGCGTTTCCCCCAGCTCTTATTATTTCAGTTTTATCTTTATTACAATGAAATACCTCTGCATATAACTGAAACTGTGTATCAGTGATTAACCGTTTTAGGGCCATCCCTTTCCCAATTCCGTGGAATTTAGAAGAGGAGTCGCATCCTGTGAACGATTTTCCAGGGCTCTCTCCCTTCTGTATCATCTGCATAAAGCCAGACCAGGCTGGTTTCACAGGCCGGATAGGATATGTTAATTTTAAAAGCAGATCTAACTTCTATGTTTTGTTAAAAGTGTTTGTGTGTTTTTGAATGTCTTTAAGTATTATTGAATGTTTTAAGTTGTCATTTCGCTTATAGTGTGACACTGTTATCTCACCCACCTTCCCTACTTCTTCCTTCTCAACTGTCTTTCTCTTTATTGGTTTTTAAGAGGACACACCAGGTGTAACAGAGGCTATAATACCCATACCATGAAATGTTCCATGTCCATCAATTGTTCTTATATTGTGATCCACATTGTCTGCTACATACTGTACACATTTCCCAGGGATGTAACCTAGACTATCTGTTCTTTGCGAAACAGCTGCACTTTATTCAAATTTCTGAATTTCTGTATATGATGAACAAAATCCTAATTTATATAAGGTGTCTATTAGCAAATTGATGATGCAGCTGAATATCTACCTAAGCCTAATTGAAGAGGTGGACAATAACATGAGGTCTTGCAGCTTGTATTAGGGCTTGTCCTATTGAAGCAATTTTGACAGCATATTCTTGTTTTTCATTCAGTATTATGCGTAGCAACAACCTGAGACTCTCTGGCAAATAGCCATATTCCTTTCGCACGAAGATACATCAGCAGGAGGAGGATACTCACTCTGTTGATGTTCTAATGACTTGATATTTCGTCTTATCAATTTAGCAGCTATTTCTATGATCAACAATTTTCTGTCCTCATTGTTCTCATTTCCTTGATGTTTATAAATGTCATCGATGAAGCTGTGCTTGTTAATGTAACTACGTTACTTTTTCAATGTATCTCCGTCCGTGATTATGATAGAATCTCCAAAGTGTTCCCTTAACTGCTGTTTCATGTAAATTACACTAAATGCTTCCTCTCCACATTCCTCCTTCATCGAGGAATCCGCTGTGGTCAACATTATTGGACCCTTAAACCCAATGAGACGATTCTTTTGATTACCCACAAAGGTCCAGATAAGAAGGGGTATACAGCTCTTTTCCCAACAATATCTCCCTTATTATGAAACCAAACCCTATGTTGTGGGTACTCAGTGGTTATTTTGTGTACTGACAACATAGGGTAACCGGTTATAGGATCACATACAGATTTTAGAACATGCAAAATGCCCCTTATCTGGAGCTCTGAGTCCCACATCACAGGGTTTAGTATGGTAATAAGTAATAACAGTTAGAGAATTCTTGTTGGAAACTTAGTTTACTCCCCCTTATCTAGAGCTATGGATATCTTCATCTCCTAGGTTTTACAGAGGGAAGCTCGGTTTTCACTTTTTTCAAATTTCCAAAAATACTTGTGCTGATTGATCCTTTCCCACATTTTGCGTATCAAGCATATTTAACTTAGATTCATCTTTTCATTTAAAACCTCTGAAATTACTTAACATGTGACAAAGTGGTTTAGAATTTATGTTTTGGTCTTGGAATATTTTCAGCATCCTGGTGGTGAAGAGGTCCTCTTGGAGAAAGCAGGTGAGATTATGTTGTACTCTAGGTCTGAATTGATTTCTAATTTATAACAGACAAGTGAACACTTACTATTTTACAGTAATTGTAGAATTGCATCATTGTGGTAAATGTTACAGTAGATAAAAATCGAAGCTTTCTGATTTTAACCTAAGCGTGTATTTCCAGACTTTCTCACAACAGTACTTCATACACCACGTTTCTCAGGCAATGTGCTACCTTACCACATAGACTTTTTCAGCCCATTTGTGGAATGATGTTGTTGTTACCAATACAACTGAAATGTTGCAGCTGGACTAAAGTTTCTTGAACAATTCTTTGATTAATCAAGGGTTTTCTTGACAGGGATGGGTTCAATTATATTGATATTAAATACATTCAATTATTTAGCTAATTCTTTCAATTAATTCTACAAAAGATTAATTTCAATTACATTCACAAAGAAATTGTTTGCATTTCAAAACATGAATCCCCGAAGAGATGAAGGATGATGATTAGGTAAATACAAATGTTGTGTTACTGAGTCTGCATGTCTATCTATTTGTGACACCTACTTCCAGCCAACATTTTCTAACCATATCTCCTATCTCTTATCCCATTTCACTAAGAGTTACTAAATTTGGTATGCACATGCCTCTTGGGAAGATGCAGTGTGACTTGTCACATACAAACATTGGCTCACATAACTAGAGTTACCAACTGTGGGTGATGGTGTATCTTGGGAAGAAGATGTGTCTTTTACCAAAACGTGGTCACTGACCTTGACCTCTGACCCCATTTAAAGACAAATCTTGTCCAAGCCATATCTTCTATGAGAGAATATGGATTTCTACAATTCTTTTTCTTGTTCTTTTTGTAGTGGATGGAGACAAGAAGCTCTTGTTGTTTTAAGATGATAGGTGTTGTGTAATATTAACTGCTGAACAATTTTAAGTTTTAAGAGCAGTTTAATGCCTAGGGCAATAGATGGTCCGCTTGGCTAATTTGGTCAAGGTGTGAACACAAATTGACAACTATCTTACATGAAAAATCTTAGTCATTGTTCAGCTCTGAACACAAGAAAAAGGTCATAAATGTTGTTTTAATCTACCTTGATTACAATTTCACTATTGTTTGAAGAAAAAAGTGCAGGTTTTTGAAAAGTAAACTCAATCTTGTGTTAGTGATCACCCCTGTTAACCCTTACCCCCATATGACAATTTTGCAGGCTAGCAGGCGACTTTAAACATATTTTGTCAAAAAATAGAAAATCTCTGTAATTGAATGGATAACCTATGACTAAAAGTGGAAAACATTGTGGCACTATGTTTTCAAAAAGCCGTCTGCTGCAGAGGTGTCAGAAAGCGTCTATATGAGGGAAAGGGTTAACCGTGATTTTAAAGCAGACCACTTAAAATTGTTACATCTGTGAATTTGAGAAGAAGAAAAAGAAATGGTCTTACTATTTTGGCAGTTCTTTCTTCAAAGATGACTCAATGGATGTTATACCATATTATGTACCCTTTCCCTATGCACAAACATTTAAATGCTTCTGCAGCAGATGACTTTTGAAAACATGATCTTAAAGGGAGAAATTGCTTATTAGTTAAACAGTTTGATATACCCTGACAATGTTGAGTTACGAGACAACTCCAAAATGGCATCCGTGAAAGGGATAAGATTGAATTGGTGTTCAACCCTTTCCCACATTCAACAAATCTGCGGCAGACGACTTTGAAAACATCTAGGCAAAAAATATGAAATATCTCAATAAATGAGAGTTTATTCATTAAATATAGTTTGAAAACATAGTGGCAAAAGGGGAAATTGCTCATCATGATTGTTTTCAAAAGTCGTCTGCTGCACATGCGTTAGAATGTGTCTGCAAGTGGGAAAGCTTTAATACTGTAAACCACAGTATTTCATATAACATGGTGAATAGTTTATGCAAGATCAAGCTGTGTATATGGGCTGATCTTATTCCACAATGGATGCTATTGCCAGATGCGGTCAAACCTGTTTTTAACGACCACCCTTAGGAAGTGAACAAGCTGGTCTTTGTCCACAGGTGGTCTTTAATTACAGGGTCATTTTATACAGAAAATGAGTATTTGAGAAACTAAAATTATGGTCGCTATAGATAGCGAATTTCTATTCCAAGGTGCACAGTATTTACACCGGTTCGACATAAGGTAGTTTCCATAGGGCACAGCTAAATTATTGAAGAGTTGAAAATATTGTGTTAAAAGGAGAAATTGCTCATAATGAAAAATATTTCCTTTTCCCCAAATGTTTTCAAAAGTCGTCTATTGCAGAATTGTGTCAAGTTATGTCTGCATATGGGAAAGGATTAGGACACAAATGATCAAACAGCAAGATACCGAAGAATTTGTTCCATGATACAGCAAAATTTAATTTATGGTAAGATTGTTGTGTGTGGGGTCATATATAGCCAGTTAAGTTAATATTTTTACATTGATGTGAACTATATGTGGGAATCGGTTAAGCCTTTACCACACACATACAATAAATCTGCATCAGACGTCTTTGAAAGCATCTAAATAAAAATATGAAAACTCTGAATAATTATAAGGATAGTTTTGAAAAGAGTTGAAAACATTGTGGCAAAAAGAGGAAATTGCTCATTATGAGCTGTGGTATAACTAAAATACTATTGAAAACGGCATAAACCAAATTTTAAACCATTTAAATTTGTTTCAAAACACTTACTGAAAGTTTACGCCTTTTTGTATGTAAACTTTTCGTCCTCCAACCAGTCTTCAAAAGCAGCGACATTCTCCGGTTTAACCAATAAAGCCCACTTCCCTTTATCGGTTTACCACAGGTAACTTTCTGTGATTACTATCAACATTGTTCAGGAATATTCACACATGTTGATTGATAATGTAAAAGCCAAGAGGACGAGGGATAGTGAGTGATCATAATAGATCACCATGAGCCTTCAGCTCAGGCAATTTATAAAGGAAAGAAAATTACTAGTTAATGATATAAATTAATTCGGAATGAAATAACAAAATCTTTTAACCAAACGTATCCTTCTTTATTGTAGTTTATACATTGTAATATAATTTAAAATAAAATGTTTAAATAATGAAGTAACCTCACAAAGGGGCATCATTTACCTTTGGCCTTGGTCCACGTAGATGCATTGGTATTGATTGCATCATACTCCTATTCTAGAGGTTCCTTGTTTACTGAATAATAGAAATCAATCTTCAGAATAAGTCCACCAAACTGATCTAAAAGATATTCCCTTTAATTTTCATATATGTTATTCATTTTTTAAAATCGACAAATGCAATTAAAAAAATATACATGTACACATGTTTAATATTATACATATTTAAGTTGATACAATGTTTTAGTTATATTGAAAATAAAAGTGTTAATTATAATTTTAATAGTTTAAAAATGTATAAGATCTAGGGCAGTATTTAAACACTTTGAGGAAACATGTATTAGTGCATTATGTAAACACTTTAAGTGACATAAATTGACTTTAGTAACCCAATTTCACTGTTATTTTTATCTCTTTTTATATCTAAAGTTATATACATTTTTTATTTTGACAATATGAACAAAGTATTTTGTAAGGTATCAAGCCAATATTGCATAGTATTTGCGCGTGTGTAAAAAATCATTTATTCCACCATTTAATAGTTAAAACTTGTGTTCAATTCTCGATACATGTACAGGTATTCACAGTAATTTTCATACTCTTTTCTTCTGTTTTGATTTTGGTGTGGAAGTCATTTGCCTTTTTTCCTAGAACCCTTCTGTGGTGTGGAGTTAATACGTCGCTTTGTCAAACTGTCAATTGCTGGCAATTCTTCTAAACTATCGAAGTGTGCATCTTGCCCAAAATAATACTCCACTTCTCCAGATTTGTGTTTGACAAGATAGTCACTTTTCAGAAAGTCTGGCATAATTGCGCTGTGGTTTCCTGCAGTTCCTATATAATCGATTTGGAGCTGAAATAGGTGGGCCAGTTGTGTTATAGCAGTTTCCGGTGGAAGCCATCTGCGGGGATCATTTGTGATGTAGCCACCCTTTTGTGATTGACATTGAGATTTTCCTATTGTCAACGCACGTACATGATCATATGACATATTCATCCCACGATGTTTTTTGGGACAAAACACAGTTTTGTAGAATTTCTTCAAGTATGGCTCGCTCACTTCTATCTTTTGGCCTACTTTAAATAGATTTTTTCGGAATTCTGGAACTTCTATTACCAGATTGAGGACAGTTTCATGAGAAATGTGCTGACATTTCGGAAAAAAGTCGTTCCCTCCTAGACATAGTGACAGCGCAACTTTTACACCAACCTCTTCACCGGGATATCTGTCCTCGAAGACATTTATAATAGAGGTAATATTATAAATATCCAATTTCGCCCTTGGTTTTTGTAGAACAACAAAAACAGGATTCCTGAACTTGCCACTTTCAATTCTTGGCCACAGTCTGCTGATGGTAAATATATGTATATAGACAGCATCTATATCTCCCGATGTTATCAAGCTGACAAAGGCATCACCTTCCTTTGCTTCATCCTTGAAATGCATCATCCAGTCAACTACTGACATTTCAGCTTCTCCCTTCATTTGTTTTATGGTGGACATGGGCTTTGCTGTACATGAACCTCCTACCTCATCTGTATTCTGGTAGGTACACATAATTGGTGTACAGTATTTTGTACATTTACATTGTTGTGTACACTGGCAGGATGGTGACATGTGCAGTTCACTATCAATAATGAGTTTGAAGTTATTGTCAAAGTACAGTTGTTCAACGTTTTGTGCTAGATACTGGCTAATTGCTTGTTTTCCAACTTCGGTTTTTGTGACGGCATCCTTGTTGAAAACGTTCTCATTGAGGACTGTCTCTCCAGTTTTCAAGTGATCAATAGAAGTGGATTTTGTGCTTGCTTTTCTCTGCTCTCTTGTGGCTGCTTTCAAATCATCTGGTGTAAAATGATATTTTTCTTCACATACAATCACATTTGAGATAGCTGAGCAATTACGAAGCAGACTGTTTAGATATGTTTGTATGTATGCCAGATATTCGGCGCCACTTTTGATATTTCCTACTTTAAACTTTATTCCAGCAAACTCTATTGCACAAACAGAAACCTTCTTTGCAACAGACTGGGGAATTCGTGGTGCATTTAATATGATGAGTTCATCGCTGCTGACTATTTCATGTGTAGGTGGTCGATGTTCCAGACAAGAGGTTAGGAGATTTCGTAAAGCTCTTTGCATCCCTACCGACTTCATTACTTTTGGTTTGCTGCTGTCCGGCTTAACAAGTGATTGGCATGCGTTATTAGCTGAAGAGAAGCAGTCAATACGTTTCGTCTCCTTTGCAACTGCTTTAATTCTTTCTGACTCGATACGTTGGGTTTCTGTTTGGACTAGTGCTATCTTGGATTTGATGGCTCTTTTAATTGTGACTCCTTTACTTTTAACAGCCCTAGATACTAATTCTTTAGGTCCACTTATCTCTGTCACTGGTAGTGCTTCCTTGTCCATTTGAAACATCTTTTCATTTTTCAAATAACGTAGAAGAAGAAATTCTCCTGCGGAATTACTGTTTATATCTAATATGGATGGCGGCAGACAAATGGCAACAGGGGTGTAAACATTGGCAGGTATGTGGGTTTCATAAGTAGATAGTCCACCTTTTCTAAGAATGAGTTCAACAGTTGGCAGTATGTGTGCTTTGTCAGTCTCTGTTATTTCCCATCCAAGTGTATCATCATCAACTGCATAGTTAGAAGAATCTTTCGTATGTTGCTGTCGTTGTTCTCTCACTTCATTAAGTGAATCAATAAGAGACATTCTGCACGTAACGGATGATATATTAGACCCAGATCTAAATCCCTTTAATGCTTCAATGTGGTCGATTTCTCTTTTTGTATCGCATGCATAGTTCCTGGTGCTGCTATTGAAAGGTGTACTGAAAAGGGTCTCTTTTAGACATTTATGGTAATAGCCAGCACTGTAATGGTGATAAAGTAACTTGGCACAAAACGGGGCATAGTATGTAGCATTGTTCACAAAGAGGTATCTGATTGAATCCTTGACAGTTGCTAAGAGCAAAGCATAACCTTCAGAGCCCCCTAATCGTTCGGCGAGATGTATTGCAATGACATTATCACAGTGTCTCATCATGTCAATGTGTAATGCAAATGTAGCATTCTTTTCAGAGGATCTTAGCATAAACGTTTCAAGTTCATTTGACCAGTTATCAGCAACAATATGTGGCTGTTCTGACTCCATATCATGTAGAAAGCACTCTCTTTGGTCTGGTTGGAGCGATCTTGAAAACACAACCAATAATGCTAGATGCAGAGATAACGCCAGACGTCTGACATGTCTAGTTGCACTATCAATATGCTGTGCAGAAGCTAACTTCTTCCAGTCATCTAGATTATCATTTCGCATGAACTTCAGAATCTGTACCAGGCCAGCTTCTTTGTATGCGCTGAACAGAATTGTTATGTTGGATTTACGTAAGTGAAGCAAGGGGAACTCTGGTAGAAAAGCTTGATATCTGTCATCCATATCAATTAGATTCATGACACATTTTCCAATCTTATTGTCGGGACCACATAATATTCTGTTTATAGCCATAGTTGGATTAGATAAATAGCCCATTTTCTGGAGGGTGTCATCTAGTATTTCTTTAATTTTGTAAATGTCGTCATCCTTCCCAATAGCTGGCGGTGGGTGGCGACATAACAGTGGCGGTACAACAAACTTTGTAAAACCAAATGAAGACAACAGAGCTTGAATTTCTTCATGCTTCGCAACAGATTCATCAACATCTAAAATACTAAGCTGATCAATCGATATTTCTAGGTCAGATAAACAACTATCATTCTCATGATTGTTCAGATTGGAGAAATTAGAGTCCACAATCTCTTCTATTTCTTCCAATTCATCAAAGTCGAAATCTTGTAATATTTCTTCTAAGTCTATGTCATCATCGGTTTCCTTAGCAATGGACCCTTCGCTGTCATCAATATGTGCCTGAAATAGTTAGATTATGAAACTTAGGTATAAATTATGTTAATTTAAAAGGTTCTACAAGATTTTCCCCACGCAACTGCGACAAATACATTATTCCAAAATAATTTATATGAACAATTCCTTACTATTAGATTGCAAAGTGTACATCTAAGGTGTTTTATAACCTACCCATATACATTATTAAACTAAAGAGATGGTGAGATTCAAGTCTGCATCTTATATTAGCCAAAATAATGTTAAATATTTGATTAAGCAACACATTCTGCAAATGTGTGTGCTTTTGTAATTAACACAAATTATTTCTGTTTGAACAATGAATTTTAACAATTTAAAAAAAAGTCACATTATAAAGACTGACCCCAGTTTGATCTGTATAGACACCACGGTCACCCTCCCCACTGTCTCGAATTGTCTCATCACTTTCGATATGGGAACAAATCTCGTCTGAAAATATGAAATTAAAATAAAATCATTTTGACAATTAATAAGCTTCATATGTTTGTTACTATGTACTATATATATATATAATATATTATGATGAAAAAAAAGTTAAGACAGTTATTTAGTTCACCATCATAATTTGATTTTAACACAACAACCATCATGACATACTACACATATACAGCACAATTCTAATTCAATGTATTTCTTTAGTTATTTTAATAAATGACATCAAAGTATTAACACATGTAGCACACTATATGATCTTTACTTATAGTAGGCAATGCATGTACATTAAAGAATCATACTATTTAAATGCCAAGATGAAGTGGATTCATTTATATCTTAAAAAATGTCCCTTCTCCTTTTTGGGTAGCCTTTAACGAACTTAGCTGATGAGTGATTTTAACTTCTTAATGAGATCATTTTGGAAATAGCCGTATCTTAACAATTTAAAATTATTGTATTACCTGTTAGTTTATCCCAAAGTTGTGTGCCCCATGTCATTAATTTCTGGAATTGTTTGAGAACTTGGTCTTGTCTTTCATCTGCCTGTAGCAGCGTGCTGTCGATGTCCTCTTTGCTGAGGATTTTTGGCCTTTTACATTGGCACATATTGCTGCCGTCACACGTGTCGTCATGCCATGTACTCGTTATTTCTGCATCCAGTGGCAGTCCTTGTAGTGTGATGGGCAGAGTACATATTTGTTTTGATCTGCATTCCCCTGGGTTTGGGTCGGCTGTGTATCTCAAACGTACAAGATTGTCGAGCATCAATATAACATGGCACTTTCTCAAATTGACTGTTTCACATTCTGATCCAGAAACTGTTTTGTACTGTAGGGCATGCTGTTTTATAAATGTGTTGTAGTAGCAGAGATCCTCAGTTGTGTTTGTTTTCAACTTGTTTTCTGCAAAGCGTAGACTTGTTGTCAAGCCAGCAGAAGATGTTACATTAAACACAGAGGTGACACTTTTATACTCAACAAGAAGTTCATCTGTACTAGCCTTCTGGTGTATCCCAATGTAATTTTTGTTAAGTATGTTTAAAAGAATGTCATACACACGGTACAGCTTTTCAAATTTTTTCTTTATAAATTCATCTTTACTTTTAGTTTTTCTTAAACTACTTTTATTAATGAATTGATCAAGTAAAAGTTGTACTTCAATGGGTGTTTCAACAAACCACTCTGACAATATATCAAATGATTGTGCAGAAAGAGGTTTCAACAATGTTTGGTCAAAACACCTTGGACACCTTTGAAAGTTTGTAGACGTGTCAACATGTTCAGATTCGTCTATGTGGTCCTTAGCATCCCATTCGAAATGAATTCCCTGCACTTTTTTTAATTCAATGTCATCTCTTAGCAAAAAACGAGAATAATTGTCTTGGTCACAATAACTTTGTAAAGTATCAGTATTGACAATATATATATGTTCTATGTTGACACAATGTTTCCTACGCACGGAATGGAAAGCACTCTCACATACATATTTAAGTTCGAAGTCCAACTCAAATGCGAAAAGGGAGATCACTAATTGGATAGAGTTTGTTGATCCAGAGTTAATTGTATCAAAACTAATTATTTTGTCCACATTGTCACCACAATATCTTTGTAATAGTGTTAATAATTCACATTCGATAACTGATGGAAAATGACGCTTTTGTGCACACAATTCTACCGTATTCTTTACGTTTGCTGCATCTATTCTTCTGCATTTTTCCTTTATCAATCTCTCGGAATGAGATCTTATTTTTTTACTTACTTGTTTTGCTGACAAAATGTCTTGAAATTTAGAAACTTTTAATTCAATTAAGCTATTATATTCTAAATCATAATCATTATCAATGTCTTTCTCAAAATGACGTTCAAACCAGCAGATTTTCTGCCATTCACACGGTGAGAAATGTGGTTTATGTTCATTTATCAGAAACTTCAACTTCTTTTCCTCAAATTTTATATCCTCGAGTTGATATTCAGAATCGAAAAACTTAGTTTTTGCTATCTGTTTGTACAATTTAAATGAAGATTGAGAATAGGATGAATCTGTGTTTTCGGAAATTTGTTCCTCAATAACCTCAGATATTAATTTACACGATGTGTAAGTCTCCCTATTTCTAAAAACATATTTTATTATAGAACCTACAGGAACTCCAATTTTATTATCTAATGTCTGAAGTCCATCCAATGACCGTTTGATATTGGTAACTTTTATGTTTTCATCTTTTGATTTTGAAAACTGTACAAATTCCTCTAGCCAAATGAAATTGTTTTTTCCAAAACCTTCGTTTTTAAACACTTTGAATATCTTGGCGAATTTCATGGTAAATCACATTGTATTCTGAAAAATAACAAGTATTTTTATTAAAGAGTCTGATGCTAAGTATTATCCCTTTGCCACAATGTTTTCCACTTTAAGTCATAGGTTATCCATTTAATTATAGAGACTTTCTATGTTTTGACAAAATATGTTCAAAGTCGTCTACTGCAGAATTGTTGTATGGGGAAAAGGGTTAAACTAAAATATGCCGCATTTGTGTAACTTTATTGATTAACACAGATACTAAATATAAGTACCAGATGCATTTGAAAAGTTCTACAATGAAATTATATAATGAAAAACAATTAAAACAATATACATAATAATTTATTACTTTGAAAGTTTAGACGGTGGTTTAATACATTTTTCATTAATGTTTTCAAACAGACTAAGGATCAAAATAATAAGTATGTAAAGCTAAAGCAGATATAAAAAGGATTTATAAAGAATGCATTTTTTTCTGAATTGACAACGTATAGTTTTTTTTAAAATAAGTAAAAATTATTTATTATTTCTAATAGTAAATATGAATGGCTGTACCATATTATATTTCAATAAATGAGAAAAACAAACTTACCATCTATAAAGAAGCCCATGTTGTTAATTAAAATATCCACACTATGCGGCATTTGAAGTACTGAACACAATAAATGTAACTTTCTATCAACTTCAAATAAATTAATGTTCTATAACAATAACAATAACATAATACATTTTAATTGGCATTAATAATGATTTCTATGCACAGTGCACAGTGATACAACAACACCTTAATTCACAGACACAGAACTGAAAATATAAGAACATGTAAATAGCAAGTAACACAAGTAACCCAGTAATACATGTGCATGCAGGAAACAGACCAAGTGTTTATTGGGGCTATTAATTACTGTGGTCAAGATTGTACCATATTGGCAGCACACTTCGAATTAGCTACATGCTGTGATAATGGTTTCAGTTCTTGCTCAGAAGTGAGCAGATTTCTGGGCTTGTACTGTAGACTGAACAGACAAGATCTTGATCTACACTATTTTAACCATTTACAACATATAGACGCTTGCTTATGCCTCTGCAGTAGACACTTTTAACATTGTGACAAAAGGAGAATACTGGAAACAAGTGTGATTGGGGAAGATGTCTACTAGGACTAATCATCAATTCGACATTTTGACTGTAATTCGTGTATTTCTCACAATAAATTAAATTCTAACGAAGTAACGGTGTTACAGTAACGTGCCAAAACAAAACAAATCGAAATCCTTGAAATTGTACATTTTAGGGTCAACTTGAACTACCATTAACTCTCTCTTTTTAAGTTAAAACCTCTTGATAGTTGACATCGGTCGTAAGATTAACCTAACATGCCTTTAGCTGTAAAAGATTTTACATGGGAGGAGACCGAGAAGATGGTTTTTATAACCGTTCCTCTGAAAGGAGTTCGGACGAACAAGGTGGATTTGATCTCGACAGATGAATACATCAAGGTATTGTGGGCGGGTCAGGGTTACAGTTTCATGTATGAGTCTGGACTTCAGCTTTAAAAACAATACATGTTTATAACATACAATCGGATTAAATACTGAAAAACAGAATTCCATTCATGATATTTTTTTTTTTTAAAATCTGCTTCGGAGGAAAATTATTTACCTATTGACAGGGCCGTAGATACGTTCCAGCTATTGATAGGGACTTGAAATAAATTCAATAAATATAATTTTAAAAGACGAATAAGGCAAATTGAACCAGCATCTTGACTCTCAGGATAAAGAAATTTTGATTTCATTGATATCAGCGAATTACTGTCAAAACGTCAAATGACCAAAACGTCGAATTGATAAACAAGAACAAATTGGGTGTCAAAACGTCGAAAAGGAAAATTTATAGAAAAGTTATAATGCTGTTTTATCAAGTTTTACCGCACAATGTAATTAGATAATAATACAATTTAGTCATATACGGAGCGTTACAGACTACTACATTTTCGAACCTTTTCTGTCAATGCAATTATAAAGAAGAAATCAAATGAAAGGGCATTTGAATATATATTCAAATTGAAATAATCGGAATAAATAAGAACACATCAATGAATGATTAACTTTTAATTTTATCTTATATTATTAAAGTATCATAATTATATTGTAACTTATATACATTTTATATACATTTTTTGAGGGTTTTTTATGGTTTTATTTACAATGTTT